>CM042550.1:21504605-21547105 GCA_023630585.1 Cranoglanis bouderius | reverse complement strand
AAATCACAGCAACAAAAATTAATTGATTTTTAAATTGACTTACTTTCATGCGCTGCATAAAATCAACTCGGAAATGAAAGAGGTGCCAATACTTTTAGTTTCTGAAGCTCAAACAAAAGAAATTCACAAATTACTAAAAACAATATAAATAGAAAACAAGCAGTTTATAACAACAGCAGAACACACACACACGCACACACACACACACACGCACGTCACTTCCTAAAGCTGCTCCTAATCAGTTGGCGTAGATCCATTTGATTGGTCTGTGGAGTTTACTTGATGACATCATGACTCATTTGCATAACATTATCATTGAAGTCGTAATTGCTGTTTGTGTAACTCCGCCCCCCACGTTGTTCCCGCAGTGTTGTGCGGTGGCGTTTATCGAGAAGCTGGACGCTCACTCCCTCAATCTGAGCGTGGAGGATTTCGAGCGTCACATGTGTGGTGGTGGCGGCGGCGGCAGTGGATCCGGTGACGTTTCCCCGCGCAGGAGATCCGAGTCGTCGTCCCCGTGGCCACTCGAGCTGCTCTCGGCTCTACAGGAACGTCAGCAGCAGGTACTGGAGGAGGCACGGGATCTGGAAGCTGAACTCCAGCTCTGGCAGGAGGGCGTGGCCCGCGAGGTGCAGGACATCCTCGACAAATACCCACTGGAGATCAAGAGGCAAGCGGCACACACCATCGACTCAGAGAACGATGAGAAGGACAGGCTGCCCCCGCCCCTGCAGCCTCAGGTGTTCGCCGATTAGAACCCGAGACCAAATTGAAGGAGTCAGAGTGTAAGTCAGTGTGAGTCAGTGTGAGTCAGGGTGAGTCAGGTCGAGTAATTGTTAGTCAGTGAGTCAGAGTCAGTGTGAGTCTGTCAGAGTGAGTCAGTGCGAGTCATTCAGTGTCATTGTGAGTCATTGAGAGTCTGAGTGAGTCAGTGTAAGCCAGAATGAGTCAGAGTGAGTCTGTGTGAATCAGTGTAAGTCACGAGTCATTGAGATACAAAATGAGTCATTGCGAGTCATTGCTAGTCTGTGTGAGTCACTCAGCCTCATTGTGAGTCTGCGAGTCAGTGTGAGTCAGAGTCAGAGTGAGCAAGTGTGAATCAGTGAGTTTGTGTGAGTCACTCAGCCTCATTGTGAGTCTGCGAGTCAGTGTGAGTCAGAGTCAGAGTGAGCAAGTGTGAATCAGTGAGTTTGTGTGAGTCACTCAGCCTCATTGTGAGTCTGCGAGTCAGTGTGAGTCAGAGTGAGTAAGTGTGAATCAGTCAGTGTGAGCGTGTGTGTCAGAGTGAATCAGAGTGAGTCGGTGTGAGTGAGTCAGTCTGATTCAGGGTCAGTGTGAATCAGTGAGAGTCAGCGTTTCGGCGTGTGTTGGAGTGAGTCAGTGCGAGTCAGAGTCCAGTCGCTTTCAGAATAACACTACTGCGTATTTAAACTAAAGTAATAACCGAGAACCTTCGCTTGGAGAAGCAGGTTTCTCGGAACACGTGACTCGCTGATGAGTTTTAAACCGGAATGTTTATGGAGTTGTGTGTTTTCGAGTCACGAACAGAAAGATAAAGCCGTTTATTGAGGCTTCCTCTCTTTTGGTTTTTGACTTTTTTTCCACTTTGAAGCCTCTAATCTGTGTTTTTAATGGTCCTAAATTTCTGTGTGTTAGAATCTGTGACCATGTGCATTATTGTGTGTCCACACACACACACACACACACACACACACACACACACACACACACACACACACACACACACACACACAAACAAGAGAATTGTAATATAAATGTGTGCATTAGGGGGCAGTGTACAGAAAATCTGCTGTTTCACGTGCACTTCTGCAGAAGTTGAACTCAGTTTTGTTTGTTTTTTTGTTTTTTTTTTCTCCTCCTGAGCTTTTATTTAGTGCTGACAAGAAGGACACATGAGTTTATCAGCGTGCATTTCACTCCTAGGGCATATGGTGCTGCCTAACGATGACCTAATGTTTATTGAAACACAACCCAACCCCTTTTAGCCGCCGGTTACTTCCCTGTGGGCTCGTCAGATTTAGTTTCTCTGATCATTTCAGCTCCAGTCCGTTACTGATGATGGTGATTCCCACCCAGACTGACTCTTGATGACTTCGACTTGTGCTGCTGGTGAGGGGAAGAGTGTGTGTGTGTGTGTGTGTGTGTGTGTGTGTGTGTGTGTGTGTGTGTGTGTGTGTGTGTGTGTGTGTGTGTTGGAGTAGATCTTTCACGGGGAACACACTCGACTCCATCAGAAAGGATGTAACTGGAGGAATAAAACCCCAACACACACACCATCACATGACAGGGACTCAGTGAGACCAATTGCACTATTAATAACTGTAGTGTGTTAGTAGTGCATTACTACATATTATTTAAACCTTATAAACAGTTACATCTGACATGTCCACTTCTCTTCCTCATCTAAAGCTCATCTGATGAATTATTCATGAATCGGCTCTTAAGATAGCCAAATGATTGATTAGTATCAGACTACGTTTAAACTACTGTACAGGTGACACACACACACACACACACACACTCTACATTAATGTTGACTACATTTTAAAGGCATTTGCTTGAAGTTATGTAAGAAATATAATGAGTCTAAGTCTTCTTACGGTACATTTGTACAAATGTCTCAATTTTTTTCCCCTGTTAATATTAATATACTGATATAGTATATACTATATTAATGTACAGTGTGCCGATAATCATTATAATATTATACATTATACTGCAATATTTAATCATACATGCTTTAGGAAAGGAAATATTACTAACAGAAGTACAGGTTTCTGAAGCCAGGATTAGAAATGTACATCGTAAATCATGATTAAAGCTCAGGCAGGATGCGTACTGATTAACCCCGGAGACAATTGTTTGGGTTCGCCCCTAGCTAATTTGCATAAATCTCAATTTTTGAAGTACATCTTTAAAAAAAAATGAATTGATCAGAAAAAGCTGGTGAGCTGTTCACTTATTGTGAGCGATGATGTGATTATAACGTGGATATTAACACTCGATAAACACCGACCCCAGCATTTCGAGTTCTTCAGGAGGAAGTGAGCGTGAGTCGTGTAAAAACACTTAACGTTTTAGAGCTTCGTTATCGTCCCGTCGGCCGTCGATTTCTCGTCTTGCGTCGTTTTTACACGTTTCACACAGCCGCACAAACACACACTAACTCTAATCATGATCAAGGTGCCGTGGTCTGTGTGTGTGTGTGTGATTGTAATTTATACTGGTTTTATTTATAAAGTACAGATAACTGACTGGGATAGTGTTTCACTTTTCTGTAACTGCCTGTAAATAAAAATAAAAAAAAAAACCCTCCAAAAAACTGAATATAAAAGCGTAACATTTTCAGTGGTGTCTGAGATTTTTTTCTTCTTCCTGAAATCTGAATGAAAGCGCAAGCAGTCATAAGTCTGAAACCACAACCTCTTCACTTTATAGTGCACTGTTTTATCTCTGAAAATACTGCTGTTTAAGGTATACTGGATAAATATATTGTTCTATTGTATAGTGTTCAGGTTTCAGCACCTTTTAGCTTCTTGTCCTGCCCTGTGAAGGACTTATTACACCCCTAAGCTTATTTGGATAGTTTGGTGTACATCTGAAACGGACACATTCTTATTAACAAACAAGAAACCTTTTAGATGATACTTTGTTTGTTTGTTTAAAGGTGTACTAACGTACTTAACCTCATTTCAGGAGGCACCTCTTCACGCTCGGCTGCTGTAACCTGACTGCAGATCTTTTATTTCTATAAAATCATTTGGGATTGGCTAAAACAGTTCAGCTGCCGTGTCTGGTCTCCAGGCGTTCTCACTTTAGAATATGGGTCACGGGTTCTTAGGAGACGAGAACAGATTTTGGTGAAATGAACGCCACCCCAGTTTTCTCTCGTTGCACTGAAGAGAGAAGCAGCACGTGAATGGGCATCAGAGATTTGTATTAGTCCCGTCCTGCTCCTTGTGCACTGCACATCTGCATATTTTCCTGCTCTAACACACTCACGTGACCTTCGTGAAAGGTTTCCTAATAACATGATGGCTTTAATTAACTGTTAGAGCAAAAGTAATACCAACATGTACAGTCCTGAAACCATTCAGCAACAGGAAACACTGATTTATATAGAAATATAAATATACATCCTACATTTTGACCTGCTGTCGCCTCATGTTAGGTGATGTTCCACTTTTTGGGCAGAAATAATGAATAAGGTGATCTTTATAGACTAAAATAATGAACACAAGTACATTTACTGGTATTTAGAGTGGGTTTTGTAACGCAATGCAGATCCAGATACAGGATTAATAGGAGAAGTGCCAGTTTCACAAAACCCCGCCTCTGAGTCACAAACACGCTCCTGATTGGAGGATGTGAAATCTATGCGAGTGCTGCGATTGGTTGAATCGGTTTCCCATGGCGACATACATTGACAGCACGAGCCGCATTTGGACGCTATGTTTTTTTTTTTTTTTTTGACGCTTAGCATAACACGTATTAACTACAGAGCGGACAGCGAAGTTTTTTTTTCTTTCTTCATTTGGTGTAATTTTATGTAGACATTCGACGCTAACTACAACGTGAGGTAAAGGCAATAGGTTGCTGATGTTAGCTTTGTAGAGCTAGCAGGCTAGCTAATGTTACTAGCTACGGTGATATTAGCTTGCTAACCGCTAGCGTTATTTTTTCCTCAGTAGGCTTGTGGAAGATCCCGCCCCTGCACAGGATTGGCTAAGAGCACCCCGCTATCCTTGTTACGATTGGTTGGTGGTTTTAATGTCGTGCACGAGTTGAGCGCTGATTGGACAGAATCTCTGCGCTGGAGGATTTGTCGGAAAACGAGGGGGGAAAGCAAAAATAACGCCAGGTAACAAGCTAGATAATTAAACTGTAATATTTATTAATCGGAGTTTTAAACCGTTTCTGCACTGATATTATATTTAAATTCGACTCGGTGTTCAGTTGTTAAAACGGATAAAACATGCTAGATATATATATATATATATAAACGAATAGAGACTCAAGTCCGAGCTAGAGGTAGCTAGCTGAAACCTGCATCATTCAGTCCTGATGAATGTGTATTTATGTTCTAGTTTTTTCTATAAAGAAGAATTTGTATGATACTGCATGTTTGAAGTCATTTCTAACCATGAGATTTGTTGTAATAGTAATACCGTAAATATGTACATCATTTCATTCATCCTAGCATGACAAAAACTGAAGAAGAAGAAGAAGAAAAAAAAAACCCCACCTGTAAAATTAACTAATTAATTAAAGGTAAAAGCAAATTGAAAAATGGAATAACATCAACTCGAGAATAAGAGCAAGAGACCGGATCAGGAAAGCTAGACTCAAAACCCAATCAACAGAACTGACTTTAATGCCTGGACCTCATTCTGACCACTTTATTCTACAGGTGTTTATTATTTTTTACAGGTATATTTTTAGGTTTTGGACACACACACACACACACACACACACACACCCACCCCCCGTGTTCTTCTGTCTTTGTCCTTTTATGAGATCAGCTCCTGGGTTTAAAAACGATCGTTGGGATCACTTCAGCTTGCAGGAGGTAAAGCTGGCCGACATGGACGAGCAGAGCGTCGAGGTACGGCACGTGGAGTTTTAATATTCATTCAGACGTAAATGGGCTTGTGAGTGTTGATGGTTGGTGAATTGTGTAACTGTTTGCCTGGAGATACAGAGTGTGAGTGTGTTTCTGAAATGTGTGTGTGTGTGTGTGTGTGTCTTTGGTGTAGAGTATAGCGGAGGTGTTTCGCTGCTTCATTTGTATGGAGAAGCTACGAGATGCTCGTCTCTGCCCTCACTGCTCCAAACTCTGCTGCTTCAGCTGTATACGGGTGAACACACACACACACACACACACACACACACTTTGAGCTACTCTGGCTAATGATCAAGCCTCTGTTGAGCACAGGATCAATGCAACAGAGTCAAAAATGCTAAACTCGGCATTGCTCCAGAAAACAAGCCGTACCTGTTTATCTGTGTATTTATTACCCGGCATTTCGGCATGACTGAGACTTTAGCCCCGTCGGCCCCTCCTCTGTCCTCCTCATCTCACATATTTACTTACTTAAAGCTAGATGTTAAAATAGCATAACTACATCAGAGATTCATTATGACGTCATAAACGACTTCCTGTGATCGCTTTGGTTCTCTCGTGCCATCACGGGTCAGACATACACTATACTGTACGGCCAAATACTGTGCACCCCTGACCGTCGCACCCATATGTGCCTGTTGAACATCTCATCCCGTTCCAGATTTATTCCCCTTGGCAGTTACAATGCGCTCCACTCTTCTGGGAAGGCTTCCCACTAGATTTTAGGGCGTGGCTGTGGGGATTTGTGTTCATTCGGCTACAAGAGCATTTAGTGAGGTTGAGGTCAGGCGCTGATGTTGAGATGGTGAGGAGGCTCCAGTTCCAGTTCATCCCAAAGGTGTTCAGTGGGGTTGAGGTCAGGGCTCCGTGCAGGACACTCCAGTTCTACTACCTTCTTCCAACCTTCACACACCACGTCTTCATGGAGCTCTGTGTCGTGCTGGAACAGGTTCGGGCCTCTTAGTTCCAGTGAAGGGAAACTGTATATGATGCTACAGCGTACAGAGACGTTCTGTACAGCTGTGTGCTTCAGACTTCGTGGGAACGGTTTGGAGAAGAAGCTCATGTGGGTGTGTGAGGGTCAGGGGAGCACATACTTTTGGCTGTAGAGGATATCGATTTTTAGAAATATGGATTAAATTGTAAGCATATTTGACTGAATTCATTGAAGGTTTAGTGTCGAAATCATGTGTAAATATAATTTTGATGCTAATATTATATAAATCTAGGAAAATATTTATACGTTACAGATGAAGCCTTGCCTCAGTTTTTACACACAGTTAGCATCTCTGAACACTGAATTAATAAATAGACACCTTAATTTTGACTGGTGTGTGTGTGTGTGTGTGTGTGTGTGTGTGTGTGTGTGTGTGTGTGAGACAGCGCTGGCTGACGGAGCAGAGGGCACAGTGTCCACACTGCCGGTAAGTTTCTCCTCCTGTCTGTGTGAAAACCAGATGGAGATCGTAAGGACATATTAGAAATCAATATATATACGTGGATCACATGTGGCTAAATCTCTAAAACATTTCCTTCCGTGTGCTGAGGTTATATGGGTTTAGGGTTTACATGTGATCGTAGTATCATTTCACGTGTGTGTGTGTGTGTGTGTGTGTGTGTGTGTGTGTGTTGAGGGCCCCGTTACAGCTGCGGGAGCTGGTGAACTGTCGCTGGGCCGAGGAGGTCACGCAGCAGCTGGACACACTGCAGCTCTGTAATCTCTCCAAACACGAGGAGAACGACAAAGACAAGTGAGCAGCAGCACACCGCACTCTCACAGCCGTGTCACCTCACGGCTAAAACCAGCACCGTGCTTTTCTCTTACCCCCAATTCACACTAATGAGCTAATCTACACTAATCGACAGACGAACCTGGGACGATTGACACTGCTGCTGCGTCCCAATTCGCCTAGTGTCCGTACTAAATACTACCCGAGATGAGAATCCGTGTGTCCCAGGTGGTAGTATGTCGAGACGGGGATCCCAGAGGTACCCGGACGGTCTAGTATTTCCGGTAGATTTTCGAATTGTGGATCCACAGACACCTTTTCAGCTAATATTACTGGAGATATTGATTTTGTTTTTTTTTTTATAACCGAGAACCGATATTTATTTATTTATTTATTTATTTATTTATTGTTTTACTTCTGTTTTTGACACTTTGATAGCACCACTGAACTGTACAAACCATTTTATTTATAACAATTTTGTCAGTTTCAGTTCCTCCTTGCACACAAAACAAAACAACTCTTATTTATGCACTAATAAATAGAGGGGTCTGAAAGAGTGCAAAAAATAAAAAATAGTGCACTGTGAAGTGTCTTATTTAAAAAATAAAAAAAAAAAGCTTCAATGAGGTCAACAAACAGGTAAAACAAATAATGGACATAAAAAATAACTGACAAACAGAAAAACAGGTGCAGTGCTGCAATGGCGGTCCTGCGCGCAATTCCCAAAACGCCCACAAGATGGCGTTTATCGGTGGATCCGATATGACAAAACCTACATCCGATTATGGAAAACTGCTTAAATATCGGGAAAAATATCGGGAAAACCGATTATCGGTCGATCCCTAAATATTACCCACAACTCCTGCGCGAGGGAGGAGTTTTTTTTTTTTTTTTGCTTCGCCGAATTCAAGGGCGCATTTTAGAGATTTTAGTGCTCACTTCCTGTCACGGTAAACGGAGAATGTTTCGAGTTCATTAGAGTGAAATAAAAATCTGTCAGTGTGTTGTTTCACTCAGCGAACATTAGCTAACATTAGACATGTGCATATAGTTAACACGAGTTACTGGATTTATTAGGGATGCACACATTTTCGGCCAAAAAAACACTTTACAAATAACCTTAATGGTAAGGATGATCAGAACGTGATTAGGGGTTTCGGGTGGCGCAATAGAAAAGCGTTTGCGCTATCCTCCAGGGGTCAGAGAGCGCATAATTGGCTGTGCTCCCTGAGTGGGAGGGGCATACTCTGTCTCCCCTGTCAATCACAGCGACACCAGCCAATAGTGCGCATCTGTGAGCCCGTGTATGCGGAAGAGGGCGATAGCGCTGTCCTCTCTGAGTGAGTTACGATTAACTCAGATCTTATGCACACGTCAGAAACGCCTCCAGCGTGAATCGGCTTTTATTCCTGAGCTACGTTTATGTTAACGTGTTCTAGCGAGTGTATTTATTTATTTATTTATCTATCTATCTATCTATTTAATCACACAGATGTGAAAACCACCACGAGAAGCTGAGTGTGTTCTGCTGGACCTGTAAGAAATGCATCTGTCATCAGTGTGCACTGTGGGGAGGCATGGTACACACTTATTTTATTTTTTTTTAAAAAAACAAAAAAACCCAATCAGAGAGTGTGTGGTTTCGTAGGTGCATGATGAACTGGTGGACTCATTTTAGATTGGAAACTGCATCACGGTTTATTCAGCGCTCATTTAATTAGCGAAAACATTTCTAGATCTTACAAATACAAAGAGCTGTCTACTTTTGACACGTTATCTCTTTATTTATTTATTTATTTATTTTCCTTCCAGCATGGAGGACACACGTTCAAGCCGCTGGCTGAGATTTACGAGCAGCACGTCAACAAGGTCAACGAGGAGGTGGCCAAACTCAGACGCCGGCTCATGGAGCTCATCAGCCTCGTCCAGGAAGTGGTAGGGTGGCCAGTGGACTGCAGATGAAACTCTTGGACAATTATTGAACGAGTTATTTAAAAATTCCAGTAGCTGATGATGTTGTAAGTTGTGTTATGTTTGAAACGATTAACTTTAAAATGCGTCCATAATGTGAAGTCTCCACTAGGGGGCACCAGAGTTGTTGTTTGTTTTTTTTTTACAGCTCACAGCTCGGGCAGAAGGAATGTTTTGTGTTTTCTGTGTGGCTGATATGAAACGGTTCACCTGTGTGTGTGTGTGTGTGTGTGTGTGTGTGTGTGGATCAGGAGAAGAACGTGGAGGCGGTGCGAGGGGCGAAGGACGAGCGAGTGCGAGAGATCAGGAACGCTGTTGAGATGATGATCGCGCGGCTGGACAATCAGCTCAAGAACAAACTCATCACACTCATGGGTAACTCTAATTGCAGTCACACACACACACACACACTTCAGATGGACATTTAGATGGAGAGAAGAGCTGAGTTCTGTGTGTGTGTGTGTGTGTGTGTGTGTGTGTGTGTGTGCGTGACAGGCCAGAAGACGTCCCTCACGCAGGAGACGGAGCTGCTCGAGTCTCTGCTGCAGGAAGTGGAGCATCAGGTGGGTGGAGTCACACTGGGTGATTTATACACCCACTTTACGTTATATACAATGAGAATAGTCTCATTATTGAACACGTTTTATTTAATATTTTTGCTCACACAGTAAACGTTGCCAGTTACGGAAACTTAAACGTTATTATTTATTTAGTAAGTGTATTATGCATATTATGTTCCAGCTGCGCTCGTGCAGTAAGAGTGAGCTGATCTTGAAGAGCCCGGAGATCCTGCTCATGTTCCAGCAGGTCCACAGGAAGCCCATGCAGTCCTTCGTCACCACACCTGTACCACCTGACTTCACCAGGTAACACACACACACACATACGCACACGTACACACACATCTAACGTTCAACGTTAACTTAATCTTGGACGTCTTATTTGTTTTTAAACTTACTCATTTATATATTTGTTAGTGTAATTTATATACTTGTGTAGCGGAAGACGATTACAGAGACGCCGAATCAATTAAGTAAGTAAGTGATAAATGCATAGAATAAATCTGAAGTGTTCCAACCTTTTTTTCTTTTTGTTTTTTTTTCTCTGTAGCAAACAAAAGTGTTGGACTTTATGGACCACAACATCATCTTTTCTCCAATTCTAAAGTTTGTAAGCTGTAATGTTTTGATCGTAAAGCGGTTAAATCTAATCTGTGTCTCCTCAGTGAGCTGGTCCCTGCTTACGACTCGAGCACTTTTGTTCTGGCGAACTTCAGGTACTTGAATACTCCTGGATTTAATGTCTTCGCAGTAAAGGAACGTGTGCGTACTTGATTTGAGTGTGTGTGTGTGTGTGTGTGTATGTGTTCAGTACTTTGAGACAGAGAGCGGACCCCGTCTACAGCCCCCCTCTCCAGGTGTCGGGACTGTGCTGGAGGCTGAAGGTTTACCCCGTAAGCACGTCTTACACTCCTCCACATCTCCACTGTCACACCTCACCTCGGTGAGCCGCTCAGGGTTTAATAAGAGTGTGTGTGTGTGTGTGTGTGCGTGCGTTTCAGGATGGGAACGGCGTCGTTCGGGGAAATTACCTGTCCGTTTTCCTGGAGCTGTCGGCCGGCCTGCCCGAGACCTCCAAGTAAACGATAGTTATTTTCATCACTACTTTCTATACAGGATGTTTAGCTGATCTGATGCTATAACTAAAAGCTTAGGGACGCTAAATTTAAACGGAGGTTTTCCTGCAGTACGGCTGTACGAGTGTAAATTAAGCTCAGCTCAGTGTAATTTAGCGCTTGCAGGTTGAACCTGAGCTTACCTGTGGGTAGGTACGAGTACCGCGTGGAGATGGTGCACCAGGCTTCCAACGACCCGACCAAGAACATCATCCGAGAGTTCGCGTCGGACTTCGAGGTGGGCGAGTGCTGGGGCTACAACCGCTTCTTCAGACTGGATCTGCTCGCTAGCGAGGGTTACCTCAACATGCAGACCGACACGCTCATCCTGAGGTGTGTGTCAAAGCCTTCATCGCGTGTTGTTCTGTGTGTTACGATGAAAGTAAGAGAGTGTGTGTGTGTGTGTGTGTTCTGTCATCCTGCAGGTATCAGGTGCGGTCACCCACCTTCTTCCAGAAGTGCCGTGATCAGTACTGGTACATCAGCCAGCTGGAGGCAGCGCAGTCCAGCTACATCCAACAAATCAACAACCTGAAGGAGGTGAGTGCAGGAAACACGCGCACACACACACACACACACACACACTGCACTACATTGTCTATGTGTCTGTTGTTAAATGTGTGTGTTTGGATCAGAGGCTGGCCATTGAGCTTTTCCGGCGGCAGAAATCTCGGAGCTCGTCCCCTCCGGATCATCGCATGTGCCCGCCCACGTCCAACACCAACGCCGCCGCCGCCCCGTCGGGCCGAGACTCCCGCCCCGGGAAGAGCGCTGTGATGGAGGAGGGGTCGCTGGTGAACGGAGACCAGACGAAAGAGGAGGAAGAGGAGGAGGAAGAGGAAAAGACGCAGCACGAGGACTCTAACGTAAGAAGAGATTCGGTGGCAGAGATGGAGGTTAATCTGGAATGGGAATGTGGGCGTGTCTTCGACTCCATATTTGGAAGGAGTTAATCAGAAGAAGAAAAGTCACTGATATTTATATATGCAGTTACTTTTAAAGGCTAGGTGCTACTCGTCTAAAATGCCTTTTTTTTTTTTTTTACTTTCAGACACGCCCACAGGTGGGCTGACACACCCTACTTCCTGATTTTATTGACATTTATTCCCTAACAGATGTTCATTAAATCGCGTGGCTACTACCGAGGCACCGAAACTGCCCCGATTAGATTTGTTTAGAAGTCATACATAATTATTCGTCTTTGTCTGTGACCATCATCAGTTCTCGGGTCTGTAACACGCCGGAAATAAAGCAGACGAATCCGCGGCTCGGAGCGAAGACAGACGCTCCAGCAAACCCAGCCCGCAGACGTTCCATCCGAACACGGCGCGTGAAGTCTGTCCAAAATGAGGCAATAACCGTGTCCCGTGCACAAAAATAGCAGCTGCAGATCGGGTGATAAATCAAACCTAATGACACGCGAGACACGAGGAATTAATCTCTGTCGAGTGGAGAGGAGAGGAGCTGCAGCAGCTCTCTCTCAGCAGGACATCTCGTCCTGTCCTCATCAACATCTTCAACTAAAAAGTCGTGCAAGAGATGAAGAGGCTGGGGGGGAGGGGGGGGTAATAACGGGGTTAACTTTGGAGAGGGGAAAAAAAAAAGCTAAAAATAGAGGGATGTAGGAAAAATGTCTAAAAGAAGAACAGAAGGTTGGAGTAGGGCCAAATATTTTTTTTTTTTTTTGCGTTTCTATTAAAAGTCATTCTTTTTTTTTTCTCAGAATATGTAAGAGGCAGCGACACAGTAAACATCGGTTTAATCTTTCAGATTTATTTCTATTTATTTATCCACAGCTTTTTTTTTTATGGGTATTTATATTAATATTTATTTACCCATGTTTCTTCTTATCACCATTTTACATTCTCACCTTAAAGCCAAATAATCTAGTGGAGCTGAATCCCAAATGGCTGTCAGTTGACTGAATACGTAGGGTATAATATAAAGGCGCTCTGCACCCTACCTAGTGCCCTTTCTGCATAGTGTACAGCTCCATTTGAGACTAAGCCACAAAGAAGCACGACTACTTGTGATTGTGTTGTTTCTTTTAATGTTTGATCAAATTTGCATTCTCTGTTGCTGACAATTAAAGTATTGGCCGCCACAGCCCCCCCCCCCCACTCCCCCCTTTCCCCCATCTCATGGTTCCTGTAACCGTGTGTGATGTTAGGAGCTGTCTGACGGTGACCTGGAGGTGGACTGTCTGACCGGAGACGAGGACGTGAACCCTCTGGACGGCAGCAGCACGTCCGGCAGCTCCACGGCTACCAGCAACACTGAGGAGAACGACATCGACGAGGAGAACATGTGAGTGACGTGTCCATCACTCTCGCCTCGTTAGCCTTCTTCGTCTTCTAGCAGCGTGGCTAACTATACCGTTTAATGTGTGATGGCTGAAGCTCAACATTTGGCAGCTCTGCGAATCCTCGTTTACAAAACTGACTCCGGGAACCTGTTATTCCTTACTAATGAGGTTATTATAATAATTGTAATTGTAAAGAAATTGTTCAATCAGCAAATAATCCCAACAAGTGAAAACTGGACCTAGTGAGTGTGAGCTGGACCTAGTGAGTGTGAGCAGACGAGAGCCTACCTTAACTTATACTGTGCACTAAAAGTATGTACTCTTTTTGTGTAGAAAATGGACATACTTTTGAGTGTGTAGCAAAAGATTATGCAAGTACTGGGACTCACTTATTTTTCCTTATATAATTTATACTATATAATTAAATTTACCATTCTCCTGGCTTATTTTTTCATTTCATCATTTCATTATTTCATATACGCCTCTTTTAAATACGCATCACCGACGTTACACTCGTCCGCCATGTTTGCAGGTTGAATTCGGCAAAGAAAAAGCCACGAAACTCCTCCCTCCCTCCTTCTACCAGCAATAGTAGACCATCCGGGTACCTCTGGGATACTCATTTCAACATACTACCATTTGGGACACACTAATTCTCATATCGGATACTGTTTAGTACGGATAGTGGGCGAATTGGGACGCGGCACAGCTCCTTCGTACTGAACTCGAGAGCTGAACACGGCGAGTGAGAGCCGAACCTAGTGACCTAGAGCTCGACCCGAAAAAGCCGAGTGAGCTGTAAAAATTTGCGCATTGTGCGCTGTGTAAAGTGGCTAATTTCCTGCTGTAGACATGCAGACAGTTGAGCCTGCGCCGGAGTGCTGGCATTTAGGAGCGAGTAGGCGGGACTAATTCAGTCTGAAAGGGCAGCTTTACCCAGAATTCATCACTTCTGCACTCTGTCTAATAAAAGCACAGCTTCTCTCGCTGAGCTGAAAGCACTGTGTGTGTGTGTGTGTGTGTGTGTGTGTGTGTGTGTGTGCACTGAAAAGTGTTTGAGTATTTGTAGTGAGATGTCACAGTGGTGCTCCTGCCGCGAGCTAGCTCCACACACACACACACACACACACACACACACACACACACACACACACACACACACACACACACACACACACACACAAAGCGCTCTCAAACCAGATGAGACATATGAGTCATCAGAACTCCTGTGTCCAAAAGCCTCATCCTCTACCTCTTTCTCTCTCTCTCTCTCTCTCTCTCTCTCTCTCTGTCTCACTCACTCTCTCACACACTTCTACAGTCACGCTCACATCAACACACTCTCTCATCACCCACGCACATTTCTTTTCGCTCTCGGCCGGTTGATTTTGCTGCAGGACTCGCCGCACTCTCTCGGTCTTCCTGTGAGATTTCTGACTTGAAGCTTTTACACTGACACGATCCCGCTCTCGAACTTCCCCGCGCTTTACCGCCGAAAAACAAAAATAAACGGCCGGTTTGGTTTAAACGAGGCACCTGTGACCTCGGGGCCTCGGGGCCGGCTGGAGTGATCATGAGACGGGATGCGAGTGACGGAAGCCCTACAGCACCGGAGAAGTTCACGTCTGTGTTTCACCACATCTGCTCCACTACGGAGAGAGTGTGGAAGACGTAATGATCGTATTTACAGGTGCATCTCAATAAATTAGAATTGGATTATTTCAGTAATTCAACTCAAATTGTGAAACTCGTGTATTAAATAAATTCAATGCACACAGACTGAAGTAGTTTTAAGTCTTTGGTTCTTTTAATTGTGATGATTTTGAAGGTCACTTCTCACGAGGTGCATGAGAAGGTCTCTGCTACACACTGTAAGATAGTTTACACTATAATACGCCATGTGTTAGTAATCTGCTGACATGATGGTGGGGCTGTGGGTCACTTCTTCTTAAAAAGATTCGTCATTTCCACGGACAGCATGTCGTCCCCGTGACCATGTGGGTGTTCTCTGGGTTTTTTCAGTTTCCTCACACCTCCAGAAAACGTGTCCGTAGGCGTATCGGTGACTCCAGATTGCCCCTGTATCTGTGAACATGTCTTCCCGACTCGCACCCAATGTTCCCGGGATAGACTCCAGATCCACCGAGACCCTGACCATGACAGACTGAAGTGTGTAGGTCAGCCCCCAGCCACCCGACTCGGTATTGGTGTCACACCGCTCTGTGACGCAGCACGAGCAGCAGTACGATAAGATGTGGTTGGCTGGCTTCACCGAATATTCCTGGCTGTGATATGGAGATGTGCGTGTTGTGCTGTGTTCATGTTTCGGTACTCAAGGCTCTCTCTTCTACCAGGTCCGGAGAGAACGACGTGGAGTACAGCGGGAACCTGGACCTGGAGGAAGGAGAAATTCCTGATGATGTTGTAGGAGCCACAGGTGATCATTTCTTTATTCCTCAGCACAGTTTGGCATCACTCTGCACCAGCATCAGACTCAGGAAGGGGGCGGGGCCTAAAGTCTGAAGGTGGCGATGTTGTTGTTGTTGTATATGTTAAGTGATCGGGATGATAGAATTTTCAATTCGTAGTTATTCTGCTGTTTTATAAAAATGTTAAATTGATGTTACTGAGAGAAAATTATGATTTAAAGTGACTGAGGCCATTAGGCTTTTTTTCATTTTTTGGCTGGGCTGTTCGTGTAAGTGACCCACACTGAGCCGAGTGTCTCCCCCTGCTGCTCAGGAGGCTCCAGCGTAGGAATCCGGGGTTCGAGGAGGAGCGCGGCAGGAGCCACGGCCAGTCTGCTGGAGATCGACCCGGTCATCCTGATCCAGCTCCTGGACCTGAAAGAGCACAGCCATGTGGAGTCTCTGTGGGGAATCCAGCCCCGGCCGCCCGCCTCGCTGATCCCCAGCCAGGGTAACACTCTTTAATAAGCTCCTCTTACCCACACTCGCCGTATAATTACAGCTCAGAGAGTGTGTGAGCCCCTGAGGCTACGGCGGATCATCAGCTGACCTGAGCATGCTGTGATTATTAACCACTAAATCACTAAACACACCGGGAACAATGCGACTCCGTTATTTATTCACTCCAAATTAGGAAGATGTTTAAAACCGGAAATAAAAACATATAAGATCGGGTTGCTTTAATTGAATTCCCTAAACACACAGTCTGTTTGTGCAGCGGCCTTGGTCTCGGCCCGTAAAGAGCGAGAGCGTCGTTCTCAGGCCGTGCGCCGCTCTGCTCCGGACTCGGCCGTCCTGACCCGACTCAAGGCCCAGATGGCGGAGGTCCGCAGCAAGATGGCGGATGTGAAGGGGCAGCTGGAGGCCCGTGCCGGCGTCTCTGATGCTCGCGTCACTCCTCTGTGCTCGGTTCTGGATCACAACGCCTCGACCGACCCGGAAACAGCAGCGAGACGCAAACCACGAGAACTGGACCTGCTGTTTAAAGCTCCCGGGACGAACAGACACGGCCGTCACGGTACGGAATTAACCACGATAACTTATTACAGAGATGGCTTCTGTTAACTCTTTGAAATACTTCAGCATGATTCGGAAGTGTGTGTGTGTGTGTGTGTGTGTGTGTGTGTGTGTGTGTGTGTAATAGGTGGCAAGAAAGGTGTCTCACCCAAGCAAGAAGTGGGAGGAGCAATGGGAGGAGTCTCTCTGCGCCGCAGTGGTGAGGCCGGTGAGAAAGAGCTGAGAGGAGCAGCAGGAGACGCTCTCGAACCATCACTGTGCCCTAGAGAGGGACCCTCCACTGCAGAGAGTCAGTATAAAACCAGTGGCCTCGTCACAAATCAGCGTTGCGCCCTAAACTTGTGCCGCTCCTGGTGTTTTTGATTTTGTTGTTTTTATTTACTGTGTTTAGGTTCAGTGAAAGCTCTGAGTGCGCGCACTTCCCCTCCGTCTGTCCCCGGTTCCTCCGAGAACCGCCCCAAACCGGACGAGCCTCTGTACGGAGCCGCCGGGAACGACGCTTTCAACCTGCCCGTTCTGAGCACGGCGCCCCCCGCAGGCAGCAAACAGCGCAGGACCGCCTGCGGCACGTAAGGGTTATTACACCACCTCGGGATAGAATAATACACCACGCTTTCGGCAGTAACACACAACCTGTTCGCTACACAGGGCTTCGAATCCTCAAATGCCCCAATGCATTATGGGTATTCTAGTGTAAATCGTATGCAGGTGATCAGTGATCAGTGAACAAAATAGTAAAAACTGTAGTAAATACACACGCACGGATATTTATGTAACATAACGTTTAAATAATTTGACATCTTCTGTACAGAATGAGAATTAAATGAGTGAGTGTGTGACAGTAGAGCTCTTAAAGTGCCCTCCAGACAGCTGTTACCTTCACACGTACATGATTACTGCAGAATGAAGACACACACACACACACAAACATACACACAATGTTCCTCTCTTGCTGTGTTTCAGTGCTGCACTGCTGACCGACACATCGTTAGATTTCGAGCATGACTGCTCCGGAGACATCCACCAGTCACTGCTGAGTCTCACAGAGCCGCCATCTTCCTCCTCATGCCCTGAAGAAGGTGATACACCTTTATCTCACACACACACACACACACACACACACTGTAGTGTAGTCGGTTCCATGATCGTCAGGAGAGATGAACATGCTCACTACAACACAAACAAAACATAACACAAAAGCTTCTGTGGTTTGTTATACTGCCAGATTTTACACAGGATTGTACTGATGACCGTGTGTGTGTGTGTGTGTGTGTGTGTGTGTGTGTGTGTGTGCTCACACATCAGGGTTGCTGTGTCAGAAGCTGTCTGCGCACCTGTTGCCAGGTATGAGCAGTGACAGTGAGGTGGAATGTGATACCGAGTACGAGAATGAGGACGAGTCTGGAGTTCTGGAGGATGGAGAGGTTCTCCCACTGCCCTGCTCAGGTTCTTATCCCATCCCATCTCACACACACACACACACACACACACACACACACACACACTCTTGTGCTTCCATTTGTAGATTTTTTTACTACAGCTGCATTGCCATCCTGCGGTGTATTTAGTGTTTATCAAAGGCTTTAAACGGATGGAGTGGAAATTGTGTGTGTGTGTGTGTGTGTGTGTTTGTTTTTAGAAGAGCAGCTGATGCCAGATGATCTGAGCTTTGTGACCGGGGAGACCACTGAGAGGTGATCAGCAGACTCCAGACTACATGAGAGGGTGTGTGTGGGTGTGTCAGTGTGGGTGTGTCATGTGTAAAGTTACAGCACCTCATTTGCATAGGGCTGCAGTATTTAGAAATACTGTATACTACAGAGATGTACTACAGGCTTGTATACTACAGAGATGTGCATTCCGTTATGTGACCAAGGGTGTACATATAAATGTGTGTGTGTGTGTGTGTGTGTGTGTGTGTGTGTGTGTGTGTGTTTTTCCTGGAGGAACAAAGGTCAATATGAATATTTAATTAAGGATTATAATACTGATTCTAAACCACTGTATGTTTTTTTTTGCACTTCTGTTCTTTAACACGTTTAAAACGACTGGAGTTTATCAGACGGCTTTTTTTGTTTGTTTGTTTGTTTTGTTTGTTTTTTGCAGGAAGTAAACAGACGCATGATAAACGCTTAAAGGAGCAGTTTGGCCAAAAAATGAAATGTACACACTGTCTCTTTTTTTTATTTTTTTTATTCCAAATGTACTCTCCACCTACCATACTTTAGGCCACGCCCCCTCTCTGAGTCTGTGATAGTAATTCAGCTTCATGATCTCTCATAGAGTCTCTCTCTCTCTCCCTCCATCACTCTGTCCTCTTGTCCATGTTTATAGATAACCGTGAGTCATAAAGAGGACGTTTAATGTGAATGAGTAGACGTCTTGAACATTTAATCTGAGGCTGAATTGTTCCCGAGTGAATTTAAGATCTGATGATTTTGGCACAATCAGTGAAAGCTGCTGCTCTCCTTCTTATAATCATCCCTATTTATATTTTTGTTTATCTTCCAGTTAGAGATTAATTTTAATGCCAGTTGGACATCGTGAACACTACTCCCTGTGATGTTGTTTTTTTTTTTTTTCTTCAGTTTTGTGATCTAACTCTATAGCGTGCTCTTATTTCCTAAAACTGGGAGAAGGGAAGTGTTTCCTTTGTGCACGACGTCCTCCCCCGGCAGGGGGCGCTTTCCCGGGAGAGCATGTCACACACGGGCACGTGCTGACGCCGTTATCACGCCGTTATCACCCTGTTATCGTCTTACGCCACGTTTAAGACTTTAAATAACCCTCACCCACCTGTGTCTCATCTGAGAATCACTTGGAGGCAGTAGTTTATCTGACTCTCTACACCGTTTCTTTAAGAAGGTGCTTGTCTTTAAAAAGAAAAACCTTCTCGAGTACAATATTATGTGTAAAATATCGTGGTGTATCGTGTTACCGATTATCAGCACGTACCCGGTTCCACATTTCACACTCCCACATCCGGTTCATTTTTTTATTTTAGGTCTTTTTCTTTCCCCTTTGGTTGTCTGTACTGTGCAATCTTTTCTTTCCATGTCATAATAAATACTTTATGTAAAAGGTTGTATTGTGTGTGTGTGTGTGTGTGTGTGTGTGTGTGTGTGTGTGTGTGTGCGCATGTTTATTTCCTCTTTAGTTTTTTTCTTTTCCACTCTAATCTTTCCCTGTTTACTCCAAACTCACTTAGACTTGAAATAATCAGATGGTGCTAATAAATGTTTGTGACACGCATATATATATATATATATATGTTAGTTGTAAAGGTTTCAGAGATGGAACTACTTTTTGAGATGGAAGAATTCGTACTTGTGTGTCTGTGATGGTGTACAGATACCACAAAAACCTTCAGGAACTCCTTTTTACTGCATCGCTCCAAAGTTTATAAGAACAGATTTAAGCAGAATATCTCTCACTTCTGTCTCATCTGAACACTTTGTGTTGAATTTATGTTATTTATTTGTATTATTCTAGTTTAAAAGAAACAAAAACTAAGTAAATAATAAATAATAATAATAGGGTCTCCAGCATCGAGCCTTGAAGGACACCACGTGATAATTCTGCCTTTATAAGTAAGTTTGGAGTAAACTGGATTTCTGTTCTTTTTTTAGTACAGGGAAACGAGTTTACATTCATAATCTCTCTCTCACACACACACACACACACACACACACACACACACACTACAGATACAGTGCAGAGAGATTAGAGTGGAAAAACACTAAATTTGATTGCACTGTGCTTGCTTTTCCCCTCTTTGTGGCTTTTTGTCTACAGCTCCACGTTTAAGAGCTTCCAGGGCTTTCTGTGAGCTTTTCTTGCATTACTTTGCTTGCATGCATGTAAATTTTCACTCTCGTGGTGTTTCTAACCTGAGCCTGAACAGAACCCCTGAGCCGCTCCCAGGTTATGTACGTGTCCTGATTACTCCTGCACTTCTCTCTTCTCTCAAACTCTTTCTGCACTTACGCTTCCTTTATAAAGGGCACGTCTCGACCCAGAGAGGTTTGCTTTCTGTGTGCGGCGCTGTGAGCTCGTGTCTTTGCTGTAAACACACTGGTGATGTAAATGATGTATTTATGTTATACACAAAGAAATAAAAAAGAGTTTGATCAAAGCTTGATTTGCTGTTGTATTTTATCTGTAAATGGGACATTGTGTGTTTTATAGTGTGTGTTTCCCATTGTGTGTTTGTCTCTCTGTGTGTGTGTGTGTGTGAGAGAGAGAGAGAGAGAGAGAGAGAGAGATCTGTGCCAGCTTTAGTGAGATTTGGCCTCGGCTGTGTTTTTGTGGATGGCTGAGTGTTTGGCATTGTGTTTGTCCTCATCACGTCTGCTCTGTGTGTTTCTCCTGTCCTCTGGACGGACACACACACACACACACACACACACACACACACACACACACACACACACACACACACACACACACACACACACACACACGGTTAGAGAAGGCGGTGTCCTGTCCATCACGACGCTTGCTCCCAGCTATTTGTGTTCTTTTCCGTCTTTCTTTTCACTGACACCAGCTGTCGTGTCCTTATACAAGCTACACACACACACACACACACACACACACACACACACACACACACACACACACACTCACACACTCTCACTTTCTAGTGAAGCTCAGTATTCTGATCATCTTCTAAAAAAAATAAAAAATCTCTCTTTTGTCAGTTTCTTTTCTCCCACTCTTTACAGCAGTTTGTTTCATTGGAGCTTAAAATGCCTGACTGTCTGAGGTGTGTTCTTACATCACAACACTGCTAATGTGGGTCACATCAGATGGAGAGATAGATAGAGGGATAGATAGATAGAGGGAGGGATAGATAGATAGAGGGATAGATAGATAGATGAGGGGAACTGTGGGATGTCAATCCTAATCAAAATATCTCACTCCTACTGCTGGTTATACTATAGAACAGTGTTTGGACCGTAACCATGACAACGAGCATCAAGCAAGTAGTATCCAGGAAGTACTGCATTGGACGTCCAGGTGGATGGGCGGTGACGTCACCGCGTGGCTGATTACTGCCTCGTCACGGTGAGCGCGCGCGCGGGGCTTTCAAGCAACGACTAACAGGTAAATTACTCCATTAACTACACAACAGCCTCGCGCCTTCCGCATTTCAGAAGCGGGAGATGAAAAGCAAATAAACGGATTTATTAGCGTTTAGCACTGTTTTGTGTTAAATCCGGAAGATAATCCACGGCTTTTTGTTTTAGTGAGCTGGTGCTAGTGGTTTGATCACGTGATTCGCATATAACTCGCTAATTAGGTTCAGTTCACTCTGTGAATTTATTCACCTCCGGATTATTGAGGATTGGGATTTTACAGAAATCTCTTCAGCTAACTCACAGTGAACAGATACAACTCTCACAACTCTCTCAGTCACAGAACTAATGGGTTTTCTTTTGGATTCAGCGGTCAGGGTTTTCAGATCTTTTCCAGGGAAACGAGACTAATTCATGCACTAATCCCTGCGCTGTAAATCGCCACGTGACGTCCCGTTCTAATTTGCATATTCGTTGCATATTCATGTTTTCAATTAAGCAAAGTGGAGGAATCTTGGAGCAGCACGCGCCATATTATGGATATTTGACGATATCACTGAAACCGATACGATTTAGTGAGCATCTTTTGCTGAGAATCTGGAGCACCGTTAATACAGGAGTGATGACGTAGGAGGACCATTTTTAATAACCAAAGTGACGGCAAATCACCAGGCTGTTAAATTATTTACGCATCAGTTATATAGAGATGAGTTATTTTATATTATTCAATTATTGACACACCCACCCGCCATATATGGTAATCAAGCCACAGTTGATTAGAACCACTCTTATTTCCATATATGGAGTCAAAGACACACCTTCTTGAGCAGCGCTGTCTTTCTGACAGTTGTGTCTTGTGTTGGTGGGAAATGAGCAGAACCCTTAAGATCCCTGGGTTCTCGTTTGTGATTAGGGGGGAAAAGGAAACACCGGTGGAACTGTTCTGCTGGATTTGGGTTCTAACCTTTAATTCATTTCTCATCCCTTCATCAGCGGTTCTTCATCGGTTCTGGTGGACGTTCTGTATCGGACGCAGAGACACAGAACCCCACGCCGTGTTGTTCGGCTCACAGCTTGTGCGTTTCTGTTGGACTAAAGTGCACTTTAGCGAGTCTCTGAAGCTTCAGGAGCTCTTACACATCACACATATTTCCATTAATAACTCAGGAACAATGAAAGTTTTATGTAACCTTGACGAGAGCGCCTCGGCTGGACGGCTCGCCCTGCAGTCCCCGCCGAGCAGCTCTTCGTTCTGTGTTGGTCATGTGACCTGCGCTTTTATTTCTCCTCCAGCGCAAACGAAGCACGAGGACGGGAAAGGACGTCACCGATGTCACATTTCAGTCTTTTACGCTACTTTTGGTATTTCTTTTATTAAAAAAACTATGTACCGAGGCCACATCGGAGCCAAACTGAGCCGTTTAACACGACCTTCTCTGAGCTCATGGAAAACATCTCACTGAACTTTTATGTTCAGTTTCATTTATTTGTAAAAGTCACTAGCTGGACGATGAAAAGGGAAATCGGTGGGTTTGTTATCAGACGGTCAGAAACGGAGACGAGGCCGGCGTTTAACCCGCCGGATTACTGAGCATTAAATAAAAGTATTTTAGTACAAAAATCTGAATCACTGCTGAATAATATTGGCACCTTGGATTAGAAAACAATGCGGTACTACAAGTAAAGCAGAAGGTCATGTGATCTCAGGATAAATTTGGTTCGGTTTATAAAACGGCCGTTACAGAACGACCACTTTGCACGTTGGAGTGTGTTTTTGAGCAGTGTGTAGAACGCGCCTTGATGTGAATTTCTCTCCGTCAGGTACACAGTGTGTGTAATCTGGACTTGAACACAAGGTCCTAAATGTATTCTGACTTTCTAAACATCCAGAACTCTGTAGCCAGCTCTCTTATCGGGATCCATTTTCTCATGGTTTTGTTTTAATATCGTGTTCTCAGTGAGATTAAGAGGGTGTGGCTTGATTAAAAGGCAGCATGTTTAATTAAATCGTCCTGCTGCGTCACCAGGCCAGGACATGTGCACACGCAGGAGTGTAATTAAACCACCTGGTGCACACACACACACACACACACACACACACTGTACGGGAAATGAACACGCCTGTAAACACTCCACAGGGCCGCGTTCATAAAGCATAACGAGTGCCATGTGTAAGCATTGTTTGTTTATAAACTGTAATATTTGCCTCATGAAGATGATTAATGAACTCCATAATGTCTCCATTCTGCTCTGTTTGTAATTAGGGGGCCAAGCACTGAAGGTGTGTAGGCACCCTTTAGTTATTCTACCTTTTCTTCTTCTTCTTCTTCTGGCTAGGGTGTCTATGGCAGCCCATAGATCCATCTGGTAAAAAGTGAAATTAGGCACAAGGAACAGTCTGGCCAAATTTCGGCCAAGTGCTGCCAACACTCTAGCACCACCATCGGGTCAAATTTAGTATGTTTATGGTCATAACATTTGAACCGTCTGTCCGAAATTTAAAAGCCAGGCCTCCCTGGATTCCCTGAGTCGAGACGAGTTCAACCCTATGACCTCAATTTCCGCCTGATTAGATTTTCCGTTATCTACTCCTCCTACAAATTTTATCCAGTCATCACCAAATTTCCCACTTGTCATCTTCAGAGTAAACCTCACAAAACTTATCAGAAGAATTTTTAGTATTCCAAACGGTTTGCCCGTAATGGGCCAACAAACAGGAAGCGAGGCTGTATCTCAGCAACGACTTTGTGCACCGACACAAACCCTGGTAGGCATCTTCAGGACCATCCCCTGAGTCTATGCAACAAATTTTGTGACATCGCCACCTACCGACCAAAAGTTACAATAACATGCTAAAAATGCTTACACATAACTGCCATTTTTGCTACTCCACCTCCCAAATTTTGTCCAATCTTCACCAAATGTGGCTCTCATCATCTTGAGACCTGTCAAAACTTGCACAAAGTGGGGGAAAAAGACCCAGACTGATGAGGGGAAAAAAAAACCCCATACACATCATGCTCTGCTTTCCTGTGATTGCTTACGCAGCGTGTCTGTGAATGTGTGGCTCCCCAAGTCTGGGTGCTTGGCCCCCGAAAATGCTGCTTGCAGCTTTTTATTATTATTATTATTATTATTATTATTATTATTATATAATATGCACATTACAAACAAGCCCGAGTGTGTGCTAAACTCTTGAAACTGTATTAGAGCTCATCTTAAGCCTTTTCGTTCTCATGTCTCAGTTTTAAAGGTTATAAAAGTTATATATTGTGGTAAGATTGTTTGTAGACGTGGAATAATCACATTATTTTAGAGATCCTGTATACAGCAGTGCTGTGGTGTAGAATGTTGCAGTTGATGATGACGCTGCTTTCTTCATTTCAGGATCGTTTTTTTTTTTCTCTTTTTTTTGGCCTGGAACACAGTCAGCTCCGCCCACAGCCAGAAATGATCTGCATAATCCCGCCCCTCCCCTCTCCCTGCTGCGGTTCCCCGAGGTTCTGAAGTGATCCTGACTGCTCCGTGCTCCACACCGAGAACCCCAGAGGGTCCCTCTGCAGGAAGTAGACGCCGTTTGGGACACGCCCTTCCCGACTCGCACACTTACTGCAGGTGAGTGCCGAGTGCCGCGAGCAGGTGATGACGATATCGTGATCAATGATGTCACAGTACGCTTTTCTGAGATGTCGTGGATGTTTATTTATTTTTTAAAATACCTACAAACTGACTGAAAGCAGCTGATGTTCAACTTTTTTTACATTTTACAAACTTTTTTTTTTTATATAAATGAGATTTGTATTTTTAAAAGTATATAACCGTATTGTGTTTATTAATAATAAACAGATGTCATATTTACAGCACTATATTGCTTGCAGTTTGTCAGCAAACCTGAATATTGTGATGCGTCTGGTGTTTGTGTAATCGTGATATTTTTGTCAATTTAAAGAGACTAATAAATACAAATGTGTGATTTATAAACAGCTAGCGATGATCCAGTTATGATCCTTAAGACGTATCGTAGTGTAAGACATGTAAAAGTGTTTTACCTACTTTTACTTAGTAATTACTTACTTAATTAATTAATTAATTCAGCCATTTACAACGAGCAATTGGTTGATCAGGTGATTCACATTAATTAGTTCATTAGAGTTTGTAAGTAAGTAGTGTTCTGTTCAGATGCTTTATTATTAAATAACCCTCTAAAAATCTGATCCTAAATCTAATCCTCGGCGTCTGATCGCACTCGTTAGTCCCCGTGGCGTAATCAGTCAGCTGATTAAGATCAGAAACCGAGTTGACTTGGTCTGATGTTTGTGTTTCAGTCTTCAGATCCGTGACCTTTATCTTTAACTTCAGGTCGTTGTTTAGTAATAAGTCACACACACAAGCGACACACACTTCTTACACTCTTTATACATGATAGTCACCAGATATACATATTTATAATAAATACTACATTAGCACAGAACACACCCGCACGCACACACACACACACACACACGCACACACACACACACACACACACACACACACACACAGGTTCACTATTTACTGTGAGCTAATTTGAGGGATGAGGGACGGGGTGTCTCGTGTCCGCAGGTTACCGAGGTTCCTGGAGGAGACGCCGCCGATGTGATGCTGATTAGACGCAGATTAGACGTAGATTAGACGCCAAACTGACGGCGTTCCTTCGCCAGGACAGAAGAGAAGGCATGACTCATCGTGTTCATCATCCGGTAACCGAGCGGGAAACGGAAAACAGAAAGCTCCTAGAGGTGTGACGATGAGTGTGAGGACGAGCTTCTCCTCTGTGTGTGTGTGTGTGTGTGTGTGTGTGTGTGTGTGTGTCTGTGTGTTTTAAAGGCTAACGTTTTTAACGAGTCTCTAATAGAGTCAGTTTCACTTAAACATCCGAACACCATCCACAGCTCACGTTTTCCCACACAGACAGCAGGACGTCTGAAAGTCTAGACACCGTCTCGCATCGTCCGTTCGCTCGGGGTCCCGATCAAACATTTCAGTCTCACGCTGTAGTAAAGTACAGATCAGCGGAGACGAGTTCGCTGTGTGAAGTTCGCATCTTCAGTTTCTTGACGCGACTGTTGCTAACAGGACGTCCGTCACCCAAAATCCTCAGCGATGAATCCTGCATATCGCGCTTAAGCATTAAAGTTAAAAGTGGAACTTTATCATCGTCCACTTCATCTCAGTCTTTTTCCCCCCCACCATTCTACAGTTAAATCTCTGAGGGGCGGAGTCTAGGGGCGGAGTTATACCAGGCCGCACTGAGGAAATAAATGATTTTCGTCTTTCAAGATGGCGGCTCTCTTAAATAACGTTCCGATTAGAGCATAAAGCTGAAAAAAAATATATATATATATATATAATTGTCGAAAATTCATGACAAGTAATTGATTAATCAGCAAAAGTAAAAAACAAAAAACAGCCAGTAAATGAGAACAACTGTAACAAACATCACTAGTTTGATGTTGAACGTCTTGTGACTTGCTCCTGACGTTCTCCTCTGATCTTTGTCTCGTCCAATCGGGGTCACTTTTTGTGTTAAAGCTCTCATGAAACTGATATGAACTGATTTTTCTGCTTTCGGTCTGATTTTGGGCTGAAAACTGAAGAGAGTTAATGTGGTGTAATAGTAGCTGCACTGCTGCTGCCCCCTACAGCTTCACCAAGGTATTACATTCTACACACCAATAGAGGCCAACGCGCTGTCGCCTTTCTGCTGCTGTTTACATAAACGACGCGTTAGACATAAAATCCACGCCGATGATTTTTCTTAACGAGTATAACTAACTATTCGGATTAATGGTTGCGGCACGAGTTCCGGTGTCGAGCCGCGCGGCGAAGTTAACAGGAAGTCCCGCTGTGTCCTGGAGATTTCACGCAACCTTCGTGGCTTGCTCGCTCCTTCACACAGCGAACGCGTCTCGGCTTTAAGAGTGACGGCAGACAGACGCCGTGGACCTTTAGATCCGAACTGTTCCTTTAACAGAATCCAGTGATGAGCGTCGAGAACCCGTGGGAGAATCTTTGCTCTGCAGCTCTGAGAGTCTCATGGCTTCAGTAGGTTCATTATTGCTTACAGGAAGTAAAAGCAGAGGTGAAGATCACAGACGAGGCGACACACAGCGAGAGAGAGACAGGAAGTGAGAGGTGAGACGAGCAGGAGCGCGCCGTCACTAAGAAGCGCCGAGGCTCGGGATCCCTGAACATGGAGGAGGAAGCCTTCGGACACTTCTGGTGTGTGTGTGTGTGTGTGTGTGTGTGTGTGTGTGTGTGTGTTCGTTCATGGCACGTCCTCCTTTTCGGATAATTTCAAGTAGTTTTCTTTAGGATTAGATGTAGAGGGACATCATGGCTGAAGAGTTAATACACAACTCCGAGTGTGTGTCTGAGACCTAACTATCACATTAATAAGACAGACAGCGACACACACACACACACACACACACACACACACACACACACTCACACACACAGCCACACCCACAAAAAATACATATATACATGTTATTTTACTACAATTCTGTTAAATATATTTGTGCCCCTTGAGAGGTAAATCAGGGAAGGAGGGAGAGAGTGAACACTTGCGCACTTCAGTGCGCACTTCAGAACGAGACGCAGAACCTCAGAGCGCCGCTTTTCACCTAAACGTGTCGTCCACGTAGAGACGGCGTGATACGCAGGCGACGACGTCATCATGTTGCTCAGGCTCAGCGGACTTTCGGCAAAATAAAAACCTAAATGTTGACGAATGTTTTCGGTGTGAATACATTCCAGAGTCTGAGCAAAAAAATGGTGTGTGTGTGTGTGTGTGTGTGTGTGTGTGTGTGTGTGTGTGTGTAGATCTGAGGAGGATTCGTGGACGTTCTTCCTCGGTGGTGCTTCGTTACTGGCTCCCGGAGGAACTGGGGATCAGGTTTGAGCTCAGCGGCGTGGATGAAGATGAAGATGATGATGTGAGTGCAGAAGGTTTCACAGACGCTTCCTCTTGTCATGTAGGAAGGAAACACTGGCATTTTTCAGCACGATTATGGACGACCTCTCGGAATCATGGGTAATGTCTTGGGTTGTCGGAATGAACAGGTGTGTGTGTGTGTGTGTGTGTGTGTGTGTGTGTGTGTGTGTAGAGGAAGTTCTAGTAGCATATTTTCCACTAAAAGTCCAGTAAATGTCTTAACTTTTAAATTGTTGTGGAATCAGTTTGGCCGTTAATGACGTCCTGTTATTAATGGCCAGACGTTTCCCAGACGTTTCTGATGAGTGACTCACACACCAGGTGTACCATTCTGTACAAGGCAGTCATACACACACACACACACACACACACACACACACACACACACACACACACACTCGACTATACAGCCTTTCTTTGGTCTCGATGTCATTATGAACACACCGAGTGTTTGGTTCTGCATCTCTACTGACACATCTGTAAAGACCCATCCAGCGCTAATCGCTCAGCCGAACAAAAACAAGATGGCGGATATGTTTCGGACAAAAATCTGATGCTTCCTGAATTAAAAAGCGTCATGATGGATCAGGTTTGGGCCAAACAACGGCAAACAATTCAGTCTGAAAAATTTAAAAACAAACCCTGCCTTCAACCGTTTACTCGGCCGAGCCACGCGGTGATTTTAGGCCGGTCACAATTAGGACATAAATCACCATTTCATTTCATTCGATGTTATTCGCCATTATTTATAAAGAGTAAACTAAATTTCAGTCCGTTATTTTATATACGATCGAACTGGTGTACTGTCACGTCCTCATTCTCAAACCGTCTTTACAGAGCACACGACGGGGACAGTAAAGAGCGTTTAACCTTCAGAGGAACGTCTGAGGAACCCCTGTGGTAGGAGTGTGTACACTAACCTGTCTGTCATCCAGTATTAGGTTTTAAACAGAATCTTCCCTTTCATTTTTTATTTATTTATTTTTTTACTGTCTCGAAGGCAAAAAGAACTTTTAATTACATGGTGTCTGATGAGCGAGTGATCGTCCTTTATAAACCTGGCATAAACGACAGAAATGACACACTGTATGAAGAGAAATCGGCTAAAACGTGGCTAAAAAAACCTAAAACGGAGACAGAAATAAATAATAAAATGGCAGACAGTTCGGTCGTGGTGAAGAATATTCTACATGTCCTCTGGTCTAACTAATTTCTCCTTCAGGTCAGAGTGGAGTGTGTGTGTGTGTAGGGGTAACTCCTGGTTAGGAGAAAGGTGTGTTATTGTAGCATGTGTGTGTAAAATGTGGCTTTGACCTGCAGTAGTGAATATTAGACATTAATGTGAACGTGGTGTGTGAGAGAGAGAGAGAGAGAGAGTGTGATAAAGGGGTTACGTAAGGGGAGGGGTTTAGATGGCGTATTCGCGTGTTAAGCGTGGAAGGGCGACTCCGGGCCGGGTCTCGGCGTGGCGCAGCGGCTCGGGTACTTGAGGCCGGGAGCTCAGGATACCGCGGCACTCGGCCCTCTTCCGGATGCGCCACTTTCCCTCCATCCTGCGCTCCAGCTCTTCATCCATCCTCCTCTTTCTTCGTCCCTGCTGCGGGAACAGAGCTGCCGCTTCCACCCAGCGTCCACTGCAGGACGGGACCTGAGGTTTGGGACACAGCCGACGCCCTCCTCCTCCTCCTCCTCCTCCTCTCAGTCCCAGGTCTGACCTGCTGGGAATGGGACAGAAGCAGCCGCCGGGCGTGAGCGGGAGCTCGGGCCCCGTGGTGCTCAGGCTCGTCCTGTCCGTGAAGGAGTCGGTGCGCTCTTCGTAGGCCAGGTCAGCGGGAGCCGAGCACTGCTGCAGTGGCCAGCCGCTGCGCACTTTCCCTCCGTTCTCCCCTCCGCCGTCCTGACACGCCAACTCGCCCTGCATCGCCTCCTCCTCCTCTTCATCCTCTTCTTCTTCCACTTCCTCTTCCTCCTCAGGTTCCGCCTCCTCGTCTTCCTGCTGCTCGTCGGATGGGGGCGGAGCCCGCGGGTCCCTGAGGAACACCACGATGACGGTGATGTTGTCGCTGGAGCCGGCGTCGCGCGCCGAGGCCACCAGTTTGTGCGCCACCATGGCCGTGTCTCCGTTATTCTCCTGCAGGTGATCGGAGACGACGCGCACCGCCTCCTCCGGGCACACCGTGTCATAAAACCCATCACACGCCAGGATCAGGTAATCCTCGGTGCCATCCAGAGGAAACAACGCGTGATCGGCGTCGCCGCAGATGTACGGCTTGTGCTCCGAGTCTCCTACACACAGAGAGACACATCAGATTTTAGAGTAATATATTGGACTGGTTTAAAGATCAGACTGTTCCCCAATCGAGAAAAACTAAAATTATGTCTCGGTTCAACTTCCGAAATCGTTCGAGCAGCGCTGAGGGAGATCGAACCTTCGAGGAACAAAAAGTCCAGCAAATATTCAAATCTGTTAAAACCTCCGAACGAGTCAGTTCCGTTCACACGCCATTTACAGGCTGTAATTAGATTACATTAGATTACATTAGATTACATTACCTGCTGTGTAACTCTGCAGCCACCTGGCAACCGTTCAGTTATTTCGTTCGGGAAACCGCAAGAAACGCATAAAACCAGATTTCTCTGATTTTCACCTCGTTAAAGGGTTTAAAAACCATATCGCTCCTGAATCCCACAGCGCTGCTCAGTGCTGGATTCTGATTGGTCGTCAGGTGTTGATTAATTCTCTATAACATAACGGCAGCTCTGACAGTAGCGCAGCTGCACGTCACAGGTTCATATTAACGTGCTCGCTCTGATACCTTGTCGTTTCCATAGTAACAGCTCGTTCACAGGGACGTGTACGGCGGTTCAGTGATTTGTCAGTAATAGTGAGGTCTGATTAAGGTGGATCGGTGTTTAAGGTTACGTACCGATGGCTCTCGACACGGACAAGCTGCCGTTCACTCGCCACGTCCCGAACCAAATCACACACCCACCCAGAGCCTCGATCCTCCGCTTCTCATCCTACACACACACACACACACACACCCCATAAAAACGTTTCAAATGTCACAGTCAAAAAATAACACTTAATAACACTTACAATCACTTAAGAAGAGGCGATCTTCTCTCACAGCAAATAAAATAAAAACAGAATCGACTGTGAGAAAGAATCTGAACGATTATTGTTTCTCAGCACGAGTATTTTATGCATTCATCTTCAGCAGTGTGAAGGTCAGAGGTCACCAACTCTCTTCCTTCGAGATCTACCTTCCTGCAGGTTTCATCTCCAACCAAACACCTGATGGTCAGGTGGGCACGATTATGGGTGGAGCTAAAGTCTTCAGAAAGGTAGCTTTCCAGGAATGGGGATGGTGACTGGTATAGGTGATGTAGAGTAAGGGACACACCCTGCCCCTCTCCCCTCACTCATGATTTGAGGCTGGGTTTTGTTGTGGATGTTTTATAAGTTCACTTTGTAGCTCAGTGGGTAAGTGAGCAAGTGACTCACCTTGATGATCAGGGTTCGAGGCTTGGCTCAGGTATGTTTTGCTTTATAAGCACACTTTGTATTGTATAGAGGGTGTCGTGATGTAAAGTAAAAGATAAATCTCCAAAAAAAAGGTTGTTTCTAGAAAGTAGAGGTGGGTCAGTGGGCAGGTGAGCAGTTGTTTCACCAAGTTGATCAGGGTTTGAGTCTCGGCTCAGGTGAGTTTTGCTTTGTAAACGTACTTCGTAGCGTGTAAGTGATGTAAAGTAAAAGATAAATGTCTAAAAAAAAAGCAGGTTGTTTGAAGGTACTGGTGGCTCAGATGTCTAAGGGTGAGTCCCTCTGCGGTGAACACTGCACAGGATCGAGACCGCCTGCAGGCGAGCTGAAGGTGCTGGAACCCGGTGGGGCACTAAATCTGGCAAAGTGAGAGAAAGAGAGTGAAAGCCAGTATGTCCCACCTGGGGCTCCTGGAGAGGTGGAAGGAGGGGTTATGCTGCTCTGGGCTTTCTCTTGTCTTATTTATATACACTATTATTATTTATATATATTTTTTATATTTTTATATATATAATTGTTTATTTTACTTGCTACATTTATTATTTTATATGCTTTTTTCACTCATCTTTATTACTATGCATATTTTTTTTATATATATATTCACTTCTTATGATAATATTCTTATATAATATTCATCTATTATCTACTATCTTTGTACATTTCCATTTAATTTAATACACTATATTACACTTCACTATACTATGTTACTCTTTACTATTTCACTTTACTATATTAGTTTACTTATTTGTATTTAGCCTGACATATATACTACACATTAATAAAATTACACTTTAACTCTGATTACAGTATAAGGCCTGCATTTCCTCCTGTGGACTCGAGCCCTTGCTTTTTACCCCACCGAGGGCTCAAACCCCAAGTGTCAGCAACACACACACACACACACACACACACACACACAACACCTTCACATACCTGCTGAGCCACTGGTGCTGACTGAGAGGAAGGTTTTTCGGTAGGTCTATTTATTTTTCAGAAACTGTCCCGATGTTTAGGGAAAATAGAATGAGGACAGATTTGAACCGGTGACGTCAGTAACAGGAGGCGACGGCTTTACCACTGAGCTACGGAGTGTATTACACCACTATTTCACTTTTAACATTTATTACCTGACCAGAGACCTGAATGAAGAAAGAAAGGAGGAGAACTGATTTGAACCAGTGATGTGAGGACTGAGAGGTGTGTGCGCTTTCCCACTGAGCCATGAGGACACACACACAGTGAGCTGCTGTTAAAGAATTCATCCTGAGGACTAATACATCACACCTCATTTTAAGATTTGACATTAGGTGTTACCCATAGCAGCAGTAGCAGGTTTCTGTATCTCCTGGTGGTTCAGCTGGTAGGTAAGTAGCATCTGAAGAGGAAGATCACAGTTTGAGGCTTGGCTCAGGTGGATAAAAAGCCATGGTGTTTCTCTATAAGCACAGCCTGTGTGTAAAGTGGAGGATAAATCTCTCGAAATATATTACACATTGGTGGCTCAGTGGTCTTGAGGTCAAACCTGCTACTGTGAAGAACCCCTCACACACCACCACCCAGACAGTGTGTATGTATTACCTCTCGGTCTGGTTTGTGGGGCTTCATCAGCTCCACTGCTTGTCCTTTTTTCACCAGCATGACCTGTGAGTCTCCAAGCCAGGCAACGTACAGAGTTCGGCCTCGCAGGAAGGTCACGACCCCAGTGGTGCCACAGCGCAGGTTCTATCACACACACACACACACACACACACACAAATAAACTGGTTTAAGAGTCAGGCCACAGTGGTTGAAGCTCAGGATCCCAGAAGTCTGAGCAGTCAGCCCTGGGCATAACAGACATCTTCAGTGTACATCTCATCTAGTGTGAGACAACACACACACACACACACACACACAAACAACACACACACACACACACCTCTCGTGACGCTTTCTGTACGAAGCGCTCGTCGGTGACTTTGAAGGCTCGGCACAGAGCTTCTGTGGGGTCCTGGCTGAACATCTCCTGCCTCACCAGGTTGACATGGAGGTGATTTGCGGCGAAGGTTGCAGCGTCGACGCCACCGTGACCATCGAACACGGCGAAGAACGCCTGCTCCTCCTGATCCTGCAAACACAAACACATTTGGCTCCGCCTCCTCAAACCATTCCAACAGCCAGATGTTTAATCAAATCCGTTTATAAATTTGAAATTCGAAAGGTTACGATCTAATTTTCATTATAAGTATTAGTTTCTAAATGATATCTGAGAAAGTGGCCTCGTCAGTCCAAGTGAAAGGGGGCGTGGTCTCTGCGCCTCGTCAGTCCAAGTGGAAGGGGGCGTGGTCTCTGCGCCTCGTCAGTCCAAGTGGAAGGGGGCGTGATTTCTGCGCCTGGTCAGTCCAAGTGAAAGGGGGCGTGATTTATGTGCCTGGTCAGTCCAAGTGAAAGGGGGCGTAGTCTCTGCGCCTCGTCAGTCCAAGTGAAAGGGGGCGTGATTTCTGCGCCTCGTCAGACCAAGTGAGAGAGGCGTGGTCTCTGTGCCTGATCAGTTTTAAGTGAAAGTGGGTGTCGTCTCTGTGCCTGATCAGTTTTATATGAAAGGGGCTGTGGTCTCTGTGCCTGATTAATTTGAAGTGAGAGGGGCGTGGCCTCTGTCACACCTAAAAAAATGGATCAGTTTATTCTCCACCGACGTTTAATTTTCCAACTGTTTATTCAATCCTTTATCCCACTGTACATCACTAAATCTATCTCTGACTGGATATTTGATGATGTCACTGGATGTTTGATGATGTCATTGGATATTTGATGATGTCATTGGATGCTTGATGATTGAATAATGAGTTGAATGTTTGTGTTTTTAAATAAACAGTGAATGAAGAGAGACGCTGCTGTAACGGTGATTAATTAAACTGCAACACGACCCTTAAGTGTAATTCATCTGCAGCACTCGGTGCACTTTAAACCATTCTAATCCTCACAAAACCTGAGGCCCCACACACACACACACACACACACACACACACACACACACACACACACACACACACACACACACACACACACACACTCATTCTAGAGACTCCCATTGTCTTATTATAATACACTAAATGAAATGGGATGAGTGTAAATAAAGCGCTCGGCGTTCTCGGCTTTAAATCGGGTTTAATTAGGAGCAGATTAAGAGTCATTATGTGGCTTTAGAGGGAAACGTGGTGAGGGAGAACCATCACTTCACCGTTCAGGAACCAGCGAGCGACAACAACGTGCACAAACACTCACCACTAATACACCCGTATACAGCCGAGGGCAAAAGTCTGCACACCCTTCGGCCTCGTTTATATAAAGATGGGTTTTTCCCCCTTCATTAACACGAATAATAAAAATGGTCAAATACTGGAAAGATATTAATAAACAATGATGAATCAAAATGATATCAGTTCAAAAGTTTGTACCCCCTTTCTGGAGGTGATAAAATTGTTCTCTAATAACCTACATGTTCATAAAGGCCTTATAAATCCTGAGAGGAGCTTTTGAATACTCTCTCTCTCTCTCTCTCTCTCTCTCTCTCTCAGTAGTGTGTTATGAATATCGAGCGCTCTCTCTTTAGCTGCAGCTCGTGTTTCGTCTGATAGAGAGAGTGTTTCTGTGTTTCTGCTCTTTAGCTCCAGTAAAAGCTCTTCATTTATGAGCAGCACTAAACTGAGCTGGTCGTTTACACACACAAATGCTTTATTGATTCAATTCGGTGCTATTAAAGCCGAATACAGTGAGCTTTATCAGGAGATAATACACTCAGCGTCAGGGTTTGGAGAAACACTCCTGCAGTTCAGCCGAACTGTCCACTCGAGACGTCTCACAGGAAGCAGTGAATCCTCCATCCTGACCCTTTTTAACTAGATAGCTGTTTAAATCAATAACTCCATCAATAAGCTGGTAAGTTGCTAGAATGTGACACCTGTGCAGGTTCCTGTTTGGTTAAAACGCTGCGTGACGACACACAAAACTTTAGAGGGCAGGGTTCCTAAATCAGCTGATCAGGAATCAAAGTCATACTTGGTTTCAGTGTCGCATGCATGTCGTCATGTGTGTGTGTGTGTGTGTGTGTGTGTGTGTGTGTGTGTGTTACCTGCAGGTTGAAGAGCGTGTTAAAGTCGGGGATGATGACGTGCCGGTCTTCCATCTTGCGCCGCATGTTTTTGATGGCGTGGATGGAGGTCTCGTAGTAGGCCTGAGGGCGGCGGCGCGGCGGGAAACCCTTCAGCCACACGCAGCACGTCTCGCACAGCTTATTAAAGACCAGACGAGCCAATTTCACCGCCTCGATCTCTGCACAGGGACACACACACACACACACACACACACACACACACACACACACACACACACACACACACACACACACACACACACACACACACCACATACACGTTACAGTTCTAGTGCTACAAAATCTAAGGACATATTTCAGGCTTGTGAAGGATCACAGCAGGGTTATCAAAGTTCAGAAAGGCTAAGGAGAAAGAAAGAGAGAGAGTGCCTGTGTGTGTGTGTGTGTGTGTGTGTGTGTGTGTGTGTGTGTGTGTACTTGAATGTGAGAATTGAGGACATGAGCAAAAGAGGACATCTGCAAAGAGAGACAGATACACACAGAGAGAGAGAGACAGAGAGAGAGAGACAGAGAGAGAGAGAGAGACAGACAGACAGAGACAGAGAGACAGACAGAGAGAGAGAGAGAGACAGACAGAGAGAGAGACAGACAGAGAGAGAGACAGAAGAGAGAGAGAGAGAGACAGACAGAGAGACAGACAGACAGAGAGAGAGACAGACAGAGACAGAGACAGACAGAGAGAGAGAGAGAGAGACAGACAGAGACAGAGACAGACAGAGAGAGAGACAGACAGTCTTTTTTTATTGTGAAAAAAATCAGAAATGTCACTGAAATCTCTGCGTTTATTTTTCAGAGCACTTTGAACAGGTTTTTGTGTTTTCAGGTTATGTAACGTGTGATTGTTTAGTGGGCGCAATCTATATTTAATGTGTCATGTCAGGTCTGCGCTGGTGAACAGACGCTCTGAGCCAGACGGCCGTCTGTCTGTCTGTCTGTCTGTACGTCCATTCCTCCACCACATAGTGTTTCACACTGAAGTCTATAAGGTGTGCCGCTTTGTGAATCAGGTTAGTGACAGACATTGGGGACAGAGAGAGAGAGAGAGAGAGGAGAGAGAGGAGAGAGAGAGAGAGAGAGAGAGAGAGAGAGAGAGAGAGAGAGAGAGAGAGAGAGAGAGAGAGAGAGAGAGAGAGAGAGAGGAGAGAGAGGAGAGAGAGAGAGAGAGAGAGACCTGCTCTGCATAAACAGGACATCATCTCACAAACAATACACCAACTTTAAACTTTAAAGTAAACAAACAAACAAACAAACACACACACACACACACACACACACAGTACCATGGTTTAACGTGTCTTGAACACACAGTGCTCAGACTTTAGTGCTAACAGAGATGAAGTCTAGATCTTGCAACCACAAACATGGCTTTATAGTCAGAGTCTCTGTCTGAAGACTTGCTAATCAGTTCAGTTCTCATTATTCACCTGATAACTCAGAGTCCAGGTGTCGGTGCTCGGGATCCAGGTCTCGTTACCTAAAATATTAATCATGGTCTTTTGCCTTGCTCTGATTCCCATTACTCAGAAACCTGGTCATGGGTTTTGTTCCCCGTGCCTTGGTTTCAGTCCTCAGTGCTGCTCAGTGATGTGTTACTCAGGGTCTTGGCTGTGGTCTTGGTCCTAGTCTTTAATACTTGTTGGTCTTAGTCCTGGTCTTAGGTCCTTCAATCTGGCTCATGGCCTTGATATCATTACTTAAGACCTTTTCAGACTTTTGGGCTTGTCATTTTCTCACACACTCAATCCTGATATAAATCTTGTTATTCAGGGTCCTGGTCTTGATCTCAGTACTCAGCATCTTTGGCCAGAACATCTCTGCACAGAACATTTGCTGCGTACAATCACACAAGATCACACACGATTTAGAAACCACAGCGAGCTGCTGGCTGTAAAGGCTAGCTACCATAAGACCTGAGAACGGTCTTTACTGCAGAAGGAAGACTTTATCATATTCAGTTTCCAGTGTTACTGAACGCTAATCCTATTCCCGCTGTACTGAGTACCGAAGAATAAAGTTTTAGTGCTGCGACTGTTTCTGCTGAACTGTGAGGCATTAAACTGCAAGTCCCCGCACGCCTGCATGTTTTCTTCAGCCCCAAACTGGATTTTGTTTCAGTTTGCTGTCAGTCAACGGTTCAAAAACATTTCAAATGACTCTCTTGAACTCGGGCTCTGATGTGTACGGGTATGAAACCCATACACTTTATTAATGAGAGATTAGATCACACACACACACCCACACACACACACACGCGCACACACGCGCGCACACACGTGAAGTAAGGAAGCAGGTCAATAACGTCGACAAGGAACGTCTTTTACTGTGGAAGCTAAACAAAACACGTCTCTGCACCTGATCTGTGGATAAACCCCTGGTCTCTGGAGAAGATTCTACCATCTAACATAAACCCAGCCCTCGCAGACCATCTGCTGGTGTTACACTCACTCACGAGCTCTACAAATCCCTGCTGAATTCCACTGCCTGTGCAAACACAACGACTGTAGTGAGAACTGAATCTGACACGACAAGAAACATCACACACACACACACACACACACACACACACACACACACACACACACACACACACACACACACACACATCTGCTCAGATGTTTGATCTCCCCTCTAATTCGTCTGTCTGGAGCACTTCTCAGTCGTCCCCGCTTCCAATTCCTCTGCCATTTCCATTCGAATATAGAAAATTAAGAAAGCAATTCAGGCCAGAGTTAAGTTAGTAAGTGACCTGATTCTGCAGTCGAATAGGAGAGTTTAAACCATGCAGAGTGGCCTACATTCGCGCCGAACGCCAGCCGATCGCAGTGCGGAGGCAGCAGGACGGAAGAGTCTCTCCCTGTTTGAGCCTCTCCAAGACCTAAAATCGTCGGCTTTTGGGTCACGGGTGTCCTTGGAAATACCCAGAAATGTCAAAGCCGATGTGGAACAGGAGCAGCGCTCTCACAGGGACTCGGATGCACTTTACAGCGAGCCGAATTTACTGCTGTTGCTGTTCAACTTTCAAGTAGAGATGATGAAAGCTTGTGATTTAAAATAAAAAAAGGCTGGTTTTGAGTCATTTGCGAATCTTTGGGCTGACTGATTCAGTTTGATTCATGATTCATCTGTTCTCAATATGATTCATCTTCAGTAAGCAGAGTATCCTGATCAGGGTCGTGGGGTGTGAGGTGGGAATACACCCTGAACGGGACACCAGTCCATCGCAGGACACATCCATACACACACACACACACACACACACACTCATTCACACCTTGGGGCAACTCATCTTAGCCAGGCCACCTACCAGCATGTTTCTGGGAGGTGGGAGGAAACCGGAGAACCCGGAAGTAACCCACACGGACACAGGGAGAACTCCACACGGACAGTAACCTGAGCTCAGGGTCACACAGAGAACCGTGGAGCTGTGAGGTGACGATGCTTCCTGCTGTAATACCGTGCCAGCCTCAAACCATGCTGCGTTCACACGCCGTGTCGGAATTACCGTAATTACCAGATGACGACCCGGACGTTCTACTCGGCGCCGTTCGTGTCCTCGGACCCGGAATTATGCGTTTCTATACTCCAAGATAGACCCGTGTGAGATGATGCAGCAAAATAGATATTTACAGCATTAAATCACATTTCTATTCTATCGCTAAATACCGAAGAACACAGAAAGCGCATCAGGTAACAGTAACATGTTTATTAATAACGCAGGCGTTGGTGACGTGTTGCTGTCGCGGTCCTGAACGACAACTCCGACTCTGTGCGGCTACGTTCAACCGTGTTGTGTGTCTTTCCTTTATTTTCAGGTTAACCTTGCATTATTAAGACGTTAATGAAAGTCGATTATACGGATTATTACACGGAAACATTACGAGAGAACCACTTAACTACATTTCACCGCTGAAGTCGCCGCCATTTCGAGCGTTTCCGCATGACGTCCGCAGCGGTCAGGTGGTACGAGGCTCAGAAACTTCCTAGTTTACAGGTTGTAATTACGAGTTCTACGAGGACGTGAACGCTTTGTACGAGTCGGAATCTCGTGATTACGGTAATTAGGACACGGCGGGAACGATTCACTAAACTGCAGTCTGATTCAGTTTGATCCGGACTAACTCTAACGACCGTTCAGTGCCGTTTACTCACATTCGGTACAAATACATTATTATTATTATTATTATTATAATAAAACCAGAGAAGAGTGGAAACAGGAACAGGAGGTGCTCTAACAGGCACAACTGAAATGACTTTAGCAACACTAGAAATATTCTGCAGCATTAAACACCAGAGAGATGAAGTTAAAGATGTGCGGTTTCAGAAACAGGTTTTGGGTGACACACAGTGAGGGGTTATACGATACGATATCGGTTTTGTTTTAAACAGCGAACACCTACGAGGAATGGTTTCGGTCTCGGTGCCGTCCTCTGTGGTCTTGGTGAGGTGACAGCTGGAGAGATCGCTCTGTAGAACGCTGTCAGCCGTACCACGGGCCAGACCTGCTGCCAGCGGGAACGGACAGTTACTGTAACACAGAGAGAGAGAGAGAGAGAGAGAGAGAGAGAGAGAGAGAGAGAGAGAGAGAGAGAGAGAGACAGAGAGAGAGAGAGAGACAGAGAGAGAGAGAGAGAGAGAGAGAGAGAGAGAGAGAGAGAGAGAGAGAGAGAATAAAGCAACGGTTTGGACAAAAATGACATCTCAAATCCAGTCGATCAGCCGAGACGTGTTCAGTGTGTGACGTGTGTACTGGAACTACGAGACTAACGTCGTAAACAAGTAATCATATAACTCACATTTAACTTGCATATTTCATACAACAGAGCGTGTGTGTGTGTGTGTGTGTGTGTGTGTGTGTGTGTGTGTAAAAATTAATACAACTGAAAGGAAGGTAATAAATTTGTGGTGAACGTCTTAAGTTCAGCTGCAAATTCTGCAAAAGTTCCAACGGAAAAGTTACAAACTGCTAAATTTCCATAAAGTGTGAAAGTGAAAGTGAAAGACACAGATGCACAAAAACAGGAGGAGCACGTCGTCGTGTCACACTCAGACACACCGTAACACACAAGAATGTTGCCGAGTCGTGTCTGTACGTGTGTTATTGCGTCACTCCATCTCACCGTGTGTGCCAGGTTGTGTTGGTGTGTGTTAGAGAGTGTGTGAGTGTGTATTTGTGTTAGAGGGCCTTGGTGTGCGTGTTGGTGTGTGCTACAGCATGTTAGTGTGTTAGAGTGTGCTTGTGTGTGTGTGTGTGTGTGTGTGTGTGTGTGTGTGAGAGAGAGAGACAGTGTGTGTGGTACAGTCAAATACGTTTTGATTGCGATGTGTGTGTTACAGCGTCTCAGTGTGGGTGTGTGCAGTGTGTGTGTTCCTTTGTATTAGTGTGTAACCGTTTGTGTGCATTAGTGTATATTACAGAGTGAGCTAGTGTGTATTCATGAGGAATGCTTCAGCTCCCATGATGCACTGAAAACCCAGCCCACCCCACACACACACACACACACACACACACACACACACACACACACACACACACACACACACACACACACACACACAGAGAGTCATGCACAGCACGGAGTCGCATGTCATCACTGTAACATCATCATCACCATCATCATCATCCACTCAGGTACGGCCGGATCGTCTTCTCTCCGCTCCCGTGGCAACGTGAGGCCGCCGACGGATGCTGCTCGTAACCATGACGACGTAACTATGACAACAAACAGTGGCGACAGAGCAGCAGGAGGAGAAAACATGCTGATGTCCGATGCAAAGGACTCCGGGTATTAGAAATTAGAGCAGCTCTTTACACACACTCTCACACACACACACACACACACACACACACACACACACACACACACACACACACACACACACACACACACACACACACACACACACACACACACACACACACACACACAGCA
>CM042550.1:21459605-21499605 GCA_023630585.1 Cranoglanis bouderius | reverse complement strand
GATGTTCCAGATAATCCTGTCTCATTTCTCTCCACTTTGTCTTTATAAATGACTTAACGCATGTGTTTTAGCTAACTATGTCATCACATGTTCTGTTCTGTGTCCAACTAGCTACCAGTGTGATATTCACTTCACCACAGAGCTGTAAAGTGTAATCACAGTGTGACTTTAGTCCTCCTGAGTGTTTTATTTATCATTTAACAACACGTCTGAGGTAAATGTTGACGTTCCTGATAATCCTGTGTTATTTGCACCATCACTGTCTTTACAGTTTTTCTATAAAAGACTTAACGGATATGTGCCAGCTAGCTAAAGCGTAAGCCTCGGTTATGAGCTAGCTTACGCTCCGTGTCTGTATTTCCCGGTTGCCTAGCAACAGTGTTCTCACGACATTAACCTCTTCACATTTTGTACAGAAGTACAAATTTGCAGGTTTGTATATTCATAGACGTGTCGGAAACATATTACGGATGACGCATCAATGTTTTAGCATGTTCGGGGGGGGGGGGAAATAAAAATTAAAAAAAAGCTTTTGATTCATTCGTGCTCGTGGATTGATTCACAATTCGATTCAAAACTCGATTCGGTCGTTTACAAACAAACAAATCACCATCGGTAAACATAGGCGGACATGCTGATGTTTTTAATATAGTGCTAATTCCAGAGCTATACTGACTATTAAATAAAACACAATCAGAATTTAGAAGAAACCCTCTGTATACCACTTGCCTAAAACGTCATATCTGATTCATTCTGATTCATTTAAAGGATTTATTCGGGTGTCGGAGTCGTCCTGACACAACAGTGTAGATCCCGCCTCCTCCGAATTAATACCCAGAGTTCAGTTCATACGTTGCTTTCAATATTCAAAAATAGACCACGTTTGAAAGACCTTGAGCTAAATATCGTACGTTTGCGATTGCGAGAATCCGAGCAAGTGGTTTAGTGAGAAAGAGAAGAAACAAAAGCAGGATAAATAAAGTGAACGGTGCAGAGAGTGAGGAAGTGTGTGTCTGTTCTGAGAGAGAGAGATGATGATGATGATGATGATGATGGCCTAGTTGGGCCAAAGAGGACAGTAATGTGGGCTAAACAGACACTCCGGCTCAGTCCATCCTGTTCCCTACACCACCCTCATGTAGTGCGCACTACTTAGTGACGTTCTGTCCCCTCAGCCCCGGGACACATTTAAGATCTCGTCAAATTAAACGCTGTTCTTCGGTTCTGTGTTCATTCAAAGCTCCTTGTATTATTCTACACCGTTCAGCTACAGCGCACTGGATGAAATCCTTTATGGAGAGTGTCCAGGGCATTTCTTTTAGGGGAAATACACATTTTAATAGCGCTTGTGGTGTGCAGGCGGCTCTCTCTGGCTTTTCATCAAGCCACATCGATCAGTTCTGGTCTTCAAGGTCGGCTCTCGGAGACGGCGATGATGACGATGTGTGCAAGACCAACCTTTACGACGAGACATGAAGTCGTTAAACTAGACTCTGATGCCACTATCGAGTACACACACACACACACACACACACACACACACACACACACGCACACACACCACCGTCCCTCACTTCTATTAGTAATCCTTTGCTGCGTCATCCGCCCTTTCCCCGCCCAATTCACATCGTCAAAGAGGTCATCAGAACCCGTTTTATTGAAGAACAATGACTTCTGGCCACTTTACGCTGTACTTTGTCAAAGTTGTACCTTGTCAACGACTACAATTCTTTATTTATTAATGAACAACCCGTTACATTCAGTGATGTGGAACTTCGGCACAAAGTTAGTTCCCTGTTGTCGCTTACGTTATAGCAGCTGTAAACACTCGTTCCCTCACCAGCCCTCTCTTTATTCCCTCTCTCGAAGTGAACAAGACACTCGTGTTAACGAGAAACCGCAAAGAAGCGTAAACTTAAAACTTAAAGTTACAGCTTCACCTCTGACCGCCGACACTGGAGACTCCTTCCATACACGTTACATAAACACGTTTCTCCGTACGACGTATCAACAATTACACACGGTTTTTAATCCGTTTATTATCCGCTGTACACGCCCCTGTGAACGAGCTGTTACTATGGAAACAATAACGTATCAGAACAACCAATCACAATCCAGAACTCAGCAGTGCTGTGGCGTAATAAAAATTGTATCGATGTAAAATGTGACTTGTACAAAATACTGGCTAATTTGGAGTCAGTGTTTTGGGGCAGTGCTTCCTTATGGCCAGTGTGGGGCTTCACACTTATTCACTCCTGGTTTTTATGCTCTTTAGATGTTGTGCTAAAATTTGGTCCAAATGTGTGCGGGTCATTCTGGGAGCTGAAATGAGGTTTATCGGGTTAACGGGAACAAATTCCTGCTTTTTTTTGTGTATCATATATCCTGCAGAAATATTATATTATATATATCCGCCTACCATCATAAACGCCCACCCACCCTAACCCCGCCTACCATCATAAACACTCACCCATTCTAACCCCACCTACCATCATCAACCCCCACCCACCCTAACCCCGCCTACCATCATACCCGCCCACCCCCCCTCACCCCGCCTACCATCATAAACGCCCAGCCACCCTAACCCCGCCTACCATCATAAACGCCCACCCACCCTAACCCCGCCTACCATCATAAACGCCCACCCACCCTAACCCCGCCTACCATCATAAACACCCACCCACCCCTAACCCCACCTACCATCATAAACACCCCACCCACCCCTAACCCCACCTACCACCATAAACACCCACCCATTCTAACCCCACCTACCACCATAAGACCCACCCATCCTAACCCCACCTACCACCATAAACACCATAATTAATTAAAAAAAAATTTTCAACAATGTTTACTATGTTTTGTTCAATTCCTACTTCTCTTGATCTACTGTTGTATATTGCTTTGGCAATACAAAAAATATTTTGTCGCCAATAAATCACACATTGTATTTAATATTCGGAAAATCCACAGTATGTGTGTGTGTGTGTGTGTGTGTGTGTGTGTGTGTGTGTGTGTGTGTGTGTGTGTGTGTGTGTGCGCGCGCTGTGTCTTTGGAGTGAAGCGTTAAAGTGGACAGTACGGCTGTTTTTAACCCTGGAACAGTAGAATGGCCTGTAGCAACCCCGAATGGACTCTCCAACTGTTTTACAAACCAGGATTAAGGTCCTAATCCGCAGATTACGACTGGCACAGTTCCCACTGTGTGTGCCTGATGGAGGGCCAAAGTTTCTGAGGAAAAACAGAAAAGAAAAGTCAGCACCGGCTGCGCTACGATTGGCTTCCAGCCTCGGCGTCCTCAAATGAATCAGAGCGCTGTAAGAGAGATTACGGGGCTCGACGCCTCCACACAGCCATGGTTATGTAAGCGATCGGGACGTGGGTTACTGCGGCTGGAGCGAGAGGGAACACGCGGAACATCAGGAACACGATCCAAGTTAACGTGAACCATGAAGGTTTCACACACACAGAATACCCGAGTGATGATGAAAGAGGTGACGTGAGGTCCGTACAGACAGGCGTTCGTATCGTAGACTTTAATCTTTTTTCATCCTCTTGTAGGATTGAAAACTTGGTCACTGTGGTAATGCTAGAGAAATGAGAACGCACCCATGTTGAAACGCTGTAGCCTGAGGTCACACTTCATTTGTTCAGCCGTTAAAGACGGTGTTTGGATCTCGATCCGTCGGTTTTGATCTCTCGGCTACGACCGAGCTGAGACAAGCTGGAAGACTCGGGGAAGGTGACGTGTGTCCTAGCAATGCTTTTGTGGCACACGATAACTTCGGCTAACGATCACATTGATTAGCACTACGTCATACACGGAGAACACTAACGAACACTCTCAGGCTGGTGAAAGTAGAGCCTTGATTTATGCAAAATTGTAAACATTTTATTGATTAAAAACAAAAATAAAACTGACAAAATGGGGTTTTTTTTGGGTTTTTTTACATTTTAAAATTTTAAGGGAAAAAATTGTAATTAAAAAAAAAATTTTATTTAATCTCAGAGAAGCATATTGTAACAGATTATGATAATATCAATGTTGTGTCATTACATCACCCAGCCCTAATGCATCCTGGGAATGTCATATCATTCCACCTGTGGTGCTGAGCAAGCATCATCATCATCATCATCATCATCATCATCATCGACTCGTACTCTCTCCACCTCTGCACTTCTTCAGCAGTATGTGTCACACTTGTCCTGCTACTCTTTTCTTCTTAGGAGAATCACAGAGCAGATGATGCTACTGTGTGTGTGTGTGTGTGTGTGTGTGTGTGTGTGTGTGTGTGTGTGTGTGTGTGTTTGCCTCATTCCTGGCCTTACAGATATAACCACACACTTGTTTTCATCTTACTCAAGACTACGGCTTGTCCACCAATTTATTTATTAAGAAACATGGTGAGGTTTTTTTTTCCCCCTCCACAGTCTTGACCCACTTCCCACTAAACGACAGGTCAGAGGTACTAAAGAGTTACCCTCGTCCTCCTTCGAGGTATCAGAGCACTGGTGTGAGGTCTGAGCAGCTCAGAGCTGAGGGTTATGTAATCCACCGGCTGCTCTCCTGGAGAAAAATCTGCACAGTCAGATGACACGGAGAGGTGCGACCATGTCAAAAACATTCAGCCCGGGTACATCAGAAGGTTAACACATGAATAAAGCTTAAAGTTACAGCCATGTCCCCGTGTACGAGTTCCTGTGAATAACCTATTAGAGTGAGTGCATTAATATAAACCCGTGACGGGCAGCTGCACTACTGTCAGAGCTGACGACCAATCACAATCCAGAACTCAGCGGCGCTGCGGTGCAATAAAAAATGAATAAAACTCCGATGATGCCGTCTTTATATGAATTTTTCCTGAGGAAATGTTCCAAAACCTTCAAGCTACAACTGAAATCAGAGCACTTTATGCTAGTTCTAGCTAGCAGCTACACTGACTTCACATCCTGCTGTCTAATAGCATCGACTTCATTCGACTCATAACCGTAATATTAATTTAATACTTTAATTTTTACTGAGTAAACATCACCTGGTTTGTGACGTGAGGAGATCAATCCTGAGAATTTTATGCTATTAATGTTGATTTACTGCTGAGAACTTACCTCAGCTTAGCTTAGCCTAGCCTAGCCTGCCTTTTCATAATGACAGCGATAAACAAGTAAGCTAGCTTCTTCCGTACAACGCAAACAGTTTAAATAAAAACGATGTTTTGTCAAACTGAATGTTTAAAGACTTTTACAAGTTAACAAGAACTGATCTGTAATCAACCAGCTTACACAGGGGCTAGCTCGTTTGCTAGTTGCTTAGCTAAGCAGCTTAGCAAGTTGTGTGCCAACACCTAGCCGGTTAAGCAGCTAGTTAGAAAAAGGTCTGGCTGAACTGTTATGATGGAAAAAAATTTTCTTTAAAAGACAAGCTACTTATGGAAAATGGCACTTCTTATGCTAGTTATGTTTGGATCCTACGCTCTATGCTAGTTAACTAGCACATAACTAACCCAGCCGCTACATTCCCCTGGCTGGAGGAAGAAATATTTATAATAAAATATTATTATATTCTTTGACATGGCGGTGACCTGCTCGACCTTGCTGCTAATAAGTGAGCTAAGATGGACTGAGGGTGAGTGGGTAAGCCCCCAAAACCGTGCACCGTGACCCCCGATTTAGCATCGGAGTGGTGAGTCAGAGCAACGTGAGCGTTCAGCTGTGACTCAGAGATTGTGGTGTTTTACTGAGACACAGCGGCTAATCGAGGAGCTTCGGGGAGTCGCAATCCGTCAGCATAGTGCTTATTATGAGTCAGCCCTCACACGCTAATTCTCCTTCTCCCCCTCTCTCTCCCTCTCTCTATCCCCAACGCTAACAGCTGAAGGCCAACGCGGAGGCGGCTTGATCGGGTACACGATTCCCCACTACACACACACACACACACACACACACACTCTTACACTTCTCCCTTCTTAGGCCTCCCCGATCTGCTGTGAGCTCATCGCCAGTTCCTCCACACTCAGAGTGAACAGAAGGAGAGGAAGCAACATCATCATCATCATCATCATCACCACCACCACCACCACCACCTCAAACTGTCAGTGCGAGCGAGCGACCAACACGGCGGTCAGATAATCACCACACGTCAGCTCAGAAACGGAGTTAGATACGCTAAAGGCGCAATTACGAAACATACAATTAACACAAAGTCTTTGTGAATTAAAAAAAAAACAAAAAAAAAAAACTTATCGGTTGACTTTTCTTCTTAAACTCTTCCAACAAGCAGCGTCTGTCTGCAAGCAGCTCACAAGTGGGTGTGTCTTTAAGACAGACACAAAGACCACCTAGCTGTTTAACTAAAAAACATGCGCATATATGAATGCTAATAACTTCCTTCTTTTCTATTCCATAAAAGGAGTCAAAGACACGCCCACAGTCTTATATATGGTCCTCATTCACACCCACTCAGAGCTGCTCACATCTCTACAGGTCAGTGCCGGTGAAGGAGTAGGTGAAGTATAGGTGAAGGACGTGTGGCTTCTGTACATGTCGGTCCAGGTGAAGGAGGCGTGGCCTACGTGCCATCGCTGTTATGGAGGGAGGCGTGGCCTACATGCCATCGCTGTCACTGAAGGAGGCGTGGCCTATGTGTCGGTCACTCTTCGTGAAGGAGGCGTGGCCTAGACATACCAGTTCAAATACATTAATAAACATTATAATAAATAAAATCAGTAGCATCTTAAAGGTGTAGTCAGTGATTTTATGACTTGGGTGGAGATTAGCTGGAGCTAGCCATTGTGAAATTAAAAAAACACCACCAATGTGACACAGTGTGTGTGTGTGTGTGTGTGTGTGTGTGTGTGTGTGTGTGTGTTTGAACAGCACAGATGTATTTTCAGCTCTGATACTGTGATGGGTCATGGACTGGGCTGTATTGAATTTTTCAGTGACGACACTGCATAAGAAAAGCTGTTTATCGGGACAGAATGGGATCACAGTGTCCATACGAGTTCCTTCCTCTGGCTGACCCAGATACACCGCTCGACTTTCCTGCAGGTCAACGTTTCTGCAGATGTTCACTTTGAGTTACTGTGAATGAGGTTTTAAAGGTACGATCTGTGAGTTTTAGACCAAAGCAGAGTCATTTTAAAGGTGCCGTCTGTGTTTTCATCCAAGCAACATCTCTTCCTGTACCTTAAAACGTAAAACCTCGTCTAAGTATTCTGGTTTGAGGCTGAGGATTAAAAGCGTGAGGACAGGGAATGTATTCAAGAGAAGAGACAAACAAATTGATAACATACAACTTGCTTAGCTTAGCTAGCAATCAAGGACAAAAAGCCACGTAGCCAGCCCACTCTATTCCAACAAAACACCAAGGGCTTTAGATTTATTATTAATAGTGATTGAAGTTACATTTTAAGTGCTAATGCTCACTAATGTTAACAAACCCAACGTTAAAATGAATCCTGAGTTGATCTTTGTGACTGTACCGTGGAGCTGTAATGGATAATTACATAACGCTAATGTTTAATTCACAGCATCATACAAAATTTTTTAAAAAAGACAAAAAAAACAAACAAACAAAAGGAAAAGATATAAAATGGGATCCAGAGCCCCAGAACTGGGAGGAGTGTGTTAATATCTGCGGACAAGTACGAGGTCGACGCAGACGGATCCTGGAGAGGAAAGGTTTATTTATATAAATGTAAAATATAGAGCAGTGTTTCGTCAAGGACAAACCGAACGCCGGGTCACTGCTGACATTAAAATCCCCCAAACACACCCGGAGACTACCGCAAGAATAAACTCGGGTTAGACGGGGAAAAAAAGAAGAGGCGCCGGTAATATAGTTCTCACACACACACACACACACACACACACACACACACACACACACACACACACCTGGATACACATGTGAAAGGTAAACTGCTGCTTTAATTGACTATACAACAATCCCTGAAGACACAGTTACTGTGATGAGACAATTTACTGCTGATTTTAAAATAAATATGAAATGAAATATAAAGAGACGACATGCAGCACAGAGACACTGCGCCACATATCACTGAACACGACACCATCGGACATCCGATACACAGGAATACACACTTCCAGTACAGGAACAACCTGAGCGAGAGAGTGTGTGTGTGTGTGTGTGTGTGTGTGTGTGTGTGTGGAGTCGAGATCCAAATTGAGGGAAGCTTTAGCATCTGAATGTAGGTCATCGCTGTACTTCAGTGTCCACGCAGCCCAGTTCTGCAGCCTCAGGAGTGTGTGTACGGAGAAATGATCAAGGGAGCTATGTCCACACACACACACACACACACACACACACACACACACACACACACACACACACACACACACACACACACACTAACAGGTCATCTGCCTGGCTCACTCCGTCTAGTCCAATTTCAGTGTCTGTAACAAGGTCACTTTCAGAGGAAGCACACTCACTAAACACTACTACATACACTACACACTCACTAATCACTCACTAATCACTCACTAATCACTCACTAATCACTCACTAATCACTCCTCACCTCCTAAACACTCCCCACACTTTGAACTTGATTATTATTATTATTTTTTAACTTTTCCCAAATTCCTAGCTTCTCTGAAATGTTCCTCTTAATTCGTCTCAGGGAGTTTTCCCTCACCACCGTCGCCTCTGGCTGCTCATTGGGGGATAAATTCATACATTAAAATCTATATCCTGAATTTATATATTTCTGTAAAGCTGCTTTGGGACGATGTCCACTGTTAAATAAAACTGAACTGAATCGAATTGAACTGAATTAATTCCCCACCTAAACTAGTTCACTTTCCATAAGGAGGTTAAAGACGAGGCAGAACACACCGAGCTTCCTCCAATCATCCAAACTCCCCGCTTTACTGAGAATCTCACCCCGAAAATACCCCGATTTCCTGGCTGGATAAAACTCGCCTCTATTCTCTGCCTCACTGTAACATACAGATCACAGACTTCAGATAAAATGTACAGAAGGTTTTCTACTGAAGATCTAGTAATACTACTAATAAGGTACGGGAACGGGAGCCCAGCAGAACCTTCAGACTGGTTCTGAGAGTTCCTGCACTAAACGCAGTGTCTCGCTGATCCCACACCCAGGTGGTGGAGGGTGAAGAGAGACCCGATCAGAGCGGGCGCAGAATCAGCAGCTTAACCACAGGAGAAAAACATCACACCATCACCATGCGTGGGGGGGAGAGAGAGAGAGAGAGAGAGAGAGAGAGAGAGAGAGAGAGAGTACTGAGGATTTCTTTTTTAAAAAGGAGTGAAAAACGAGGGAGGGATGGAGTGAGAGTGTGTGTGTGTGTGTGTGTGAGAGAGAGAGAGAGAGAGAGAGAGAGAGAAACTAATTTTAAGAACAGATTGGTAACGTCAACTGTCAGGATTAACTGTGATTAAATGCGCTTACTGGTTTTTGGCACATGGCTACACAACACTGGCATTTAAACAGCAGGGGAAAACACACACACACACACACACACACACACACACACACACACACACACACACACACACTCTTACATAGCATTGTAATTATACAGTTTTTATTTAACTGCAAGCCTCCTACAGTTTACTACGAGCTGCTCTACAGGTTTTTCCTTCAAGCTGAAACCTGTCGCATGAGCTTTCATAAATCAAACATAACAAAATAAACACGTTAAAATAAATCAAATATAACAAATCAGTTCGAGACGGCACCGATCCAATACCCAGTGTCGGTATCGGGCCAATACCAGCACAAAATGGCGGATCAGCTATCAGAGAAAACATATCAGAGATCAGATTCATTACATTTACAGTGTACGTGATTCTCGGGTGAATGTGGAGAACCGGCATCTCTAATCATAATAATAATAATAATAATAATAATACTAATAATAATATAAAGTGAAGAGAAGAGGTAAAACATGAGGAAATCTTCCTGATTTTGAAGATGGATAACCGCGTCTGGATCGCGAGGGCGGAGCTTGACTTGCATCCGCCCAGCCAATCGGAACTCGACCACGTGACTTCACCACTCACCTTATTTTTCCTTTCCTTTGGCTCAGCGAGGTGACAATATCCTCTAATCTATAATCGTCTGGTGACTCCCGAGTGAATTAGATGCTGATTCATGACGCCGTGACTAATCGTGAATATAAATTATTTACAACTCGGTTTTTGATTTCTGTACTCTATGTGATGATCATTTACTGCCACCATGAAAAACGTATTTGCATGAGGGCTGCCGGAATGGCAAATTTGCATGATATTTACATATTCAAACGAGAATGTTTAAGATCCCGTGTCCTACTTTTAGTCACCTGATGTGTGTTGAATTACATTCCTTTACTTTTTATCAGCTAAACAACTGGTACGTGCGTCAGTTCCCTGACTGAATAATAATAATAATAATAATAATAATAATAATAATAAATAATTAATAAACAAACAAAGCCTGTGTCTTCAGCTGTATGTAATTAGTTAATTTGGACCAGGAACTTCTTAGAGGACCGTTTTTAAACGACGGTAAATCGAGCATATAGTGCACTAGGTAGTGTAATAACTCCACTATTATACCCTGTTTAGTGAGCATATGTAGTGAATATGGGGGTAATTTGGGACTTGGTCTCATGTTTAATGATAAAGTTGGACATGGATTCCATGAGAAATTAAGAGGAAGTGTGTAAATCAATACAAAAGCTAAAGTAATATATACACTTACGATAAAAGAATGTTCACGTACGAGTGTTGACGTTTTGAGCATCGATTATTTTTCAACCCTTGGAGTCGGTTTAAATGACATAAAATTAATTTGCCGACCAATAATTAGCCATACCAAGTCATCCAACATGAAGTAGGTACGAGACAAATACTCTCGCAAGCTAGCTAATGTTATCTAAACTAATGTTGTCGAATGATCACGCATGTGATTGGCTGGGGAAATTTAATTTAAACTCCGCCCTCGCGTTCAACAAAATCAGGATGTCCCAAGAAGAAACCTGTTCACTACACATGCTCACTACATAATGTGTTAAAATGCATTTGCTTGTTTGGGTGTTGTTGTTGTTGTTGTTGTTGTTTGTTTTTTTGTAAAAATGCTCCAACGGCCTGAATAACATTTCTTTATTTCTCAAAATGATATGTTTTAAAAGCAGCAAGCTGTCACGCTGAAGAATAATCAGGAAATAACCAGAGATAGAAAATTGAAATGCATGAATAATTGTTTTAGAACTCTTGCCCGCTTTAATCCGGCCCACTTTGGCGTTTCCTCGAAAGCCAGCGAGATGATAAACGACAGAGCGCACGGAGTGTAAATCTCTCTGTTCCTTTAATTTACTGCTTAATGTGAAATTCAGTAAGAGGCGGAGTGTTTAATGAGGTCGAGTCTTTTCATAACAGATCCCAGCCGATGCCGCGGAGAATCCCGATAATGAATTATTTCCTGAAAATGATTACATGCTTCACGCATCGCTGCATCAACATCACCATCATCATCATCATCATCATCATGATCATCATCCCACGGGCGCGGCTGGAAATTTCCGCTAAACGGAGCGGAGAGGAGCCAAAACTTTCGGTCTTCAGCACAATCTGGAATATGGAAGGTGTTCTGGATCAACTGTCACTTTAAGGTTAGATCTGTTTAACAAAGAAAACTCGAGTTTAGTCGCATTTTTTACTCTTTATGACAACGAGACTGTGAGAGACAGTGAAACATCACACTTCAGTGGATCTGAGGTCACGTCCAGGGCTGGACACACCACGTGTAGTGATCCTGAGGGGCTCGGTGATTAAAGGATTACAGAGAGAGAGAGAGAGAGAGAGAGAGAGTGCCAGGAGGAGAACGATTAAGATACGTTTGGGGAGAAAACTCAGGCCTGATCATAACAGCAGCTATATACAGTCCTCTCTGAAAGTATTGGAACAGCTCGGCCAATTTAATTATCTTTGATATGCATTGCAGACATTTGGGTTTGAGATTAGAAGTTGGATATGAGATGAGAGATCAGAATTTCAGCTTTCATTTCCTCACATTTACACCTAGATGTGTTAAACAACTTCGAACATGGAACATTTGGTTTGTACCCACCTGGTTTTTCAAGTGATCAAAAAAATATTGGAACATGTGACTGATAGGCGTTTCTTGTTACCCAGGTGTGTCCTGTTACATTGATTGTTTAAACGAATAGGTTTCACCTGTGAAGACTAGCATTTGTTGTTAAAAAAAAGGATAAACCACCATGAAGATCAGAGAGCTGTCTATGGGAGAAAAGAGCCATTTTGAAGCTGAGAAAAGAGGGAAAATCAATCAGAGGCACTGCACAAACACTGGGCATAACCAATACAACAATTTGGAACGTCCTGAAAAAGGAAGAAACCTCTGGTGTACTGAGCAACAGACACCGAATGGGTCGGCCAAGGAGAACAACAACAGCTGATGACAGGAACATTGTGAGAGCTGTGAAGAAAAAGCCCAAAACAACAGTGACATCACCAACAACCTCCACAGGGCCTTGTGAAGGTATCACAATCCACCGTTAGAAGAAGACATTGAGTGCAGAAATATAGAGGCCGTACCACAAGATACAAACCACTCATCAGCAGTAAGAATCAGAAAGCCAGATTGGAATTCGCAAAGAAATACAGAGATGATCCACAAACGTTCTGGAACCAAGATGAACCTCTACCAAAGTGATGGAAAGGCCAAAGTGTGGAGAAAGAAAGGATCTGCTCATGATCCAAAACAAAACATACAAGCTTGAAACATGGTGGAGGTAGTGTCATGGCTTGGGCTCGCATGGCTGCTTCTGGAACAGGCTTACTGATCTTTACTGATGGTGGAACTCATGATGGTAGCAGCAGAATGAACGCAGAAGTTTACAGGAACATTTTAGCTGCAGAGTCACAGAGAAATGCATCCGAATTAATCAGGAGGAACTTCATCATGCAGCAAGACAACGATCCAAAACACACTGCTGACTCTTTATAATGTAGCGTATAAAAGTTGCAACACAATGACAGCCTAATTATTTCTATTTATATTAATGTCACATCATACTCAAGCAATTTCCCTCAGGGATGAATAAAGTACTCCCTCCCTCCCTCCATCCCTCCATCCATCCATCCATCTACTGAAGTTCCATCTGCAGTCATGTACTAACAGTGACGTAATAAAACCCACTCTGTAAATATCTGAAGTGATGAGTGTTTATCTCTTTTCCCCACACACTGACACCACGCTGTAGAGGATCGGAACTCATGGCCCCGCCCCTTCCACAGAGAACACGGCGCTGGACCGGAGATGGACAGGAAAGCGATGTCCAACCCACTCAGCCTAATTGCTATGTGGCCGCCGAGAAACAGCGAATCAATCATATTTCCATTCAATTAGCGAGCAGCCGGAGACGAGGTGACGGACCTCTTTTAGCCAAATGAATCGCTGCAGGAGAAGACGACCTTGGACGACCTCGGAGAGGCAGCATGACGCTGGTGTTTTATAATAAACCCCATAAGTCTTAGCCGTGTGAGCGCAGTGAACACAGCACGCCTCAGCTCTGCAGTGGTGTAGCGTGGGGTCTTACATAACTCTGCCCGGCGACATGACGTGTATTTAGCATTAGCATTAGCAGTAAATTCACAAACCAAAGCAGGAACCTGGAGGTAAAACTGCAGCGGCGTCGTGTGAGGAGGAAAAGATAATCTAAAGATCTTCAATAGAGACACTTTATGGAAAGACTCTTTGATGGTTTATTTTTAACCACTAAAAGTAATCAGTGCTAAATAATAAACTCTATGATTTTTTTTTTTTTAAAAAGCACATAAACAACAAACAAACAGCAGCCGTACATGTTTACACTCATTACAAATACCATCGATGAATACAGACGAATATGCAAATTACAAACACCCCCATGACCTCCTGCCATCTTTAATAGAACAACATCGCTAGCATTAGCTAAACAGGTTTGCTAACTGCTAGTAAGCTAGCTCAAATTAGTCACAGGTCACGGGCTACTTCAGAATATTATATTATATATATATATATATATATATATATATATATATATATATATATATATATATATATATATATATATATATATAATATAATACTAGCTGGCTAGCTCAGCGTGCAGGTTACACATTTCCACATCCTACACTCTAATCTCAGACGTGATTGGTGCACAGCAGTGGAGGATATTTTGTGACATCACAACCCGAGCTTACACGTAACTCCGCCCCCCAATCAGCTGTATACGGAGGTATGGAGAAAGTCTAACTGAGTTTAGATGAAAGGGGAAAAACTGTGAATGTATAAAAGGAGGATCAGTTGTAAAGAAAAGTTCACCGTTTAAACGAGCACTGATCCCTTTCTCCCTGTGTGTGTGTGTGTGTGTGTGTTTTGTATTGATTGTGTGTGTTTGTGTATTGATTGTGAGTGCTTGGCTCAGTTTATTTTGCCCCTGGCTGTAATGAGAGGAAGCCCGAGGGTGCTGGAGGAGTCACAGAGGAGGAGGAGTGATGATGCCTCGGGCTCACGGAGGTCAGCGAGCAAAATCAAACTCCATCAGCGCTCGAGAAACAAACAGCACGCGTCCACACACACACACACACACACACACACACACACACACACACACACACACACACACACACACACACACACCAAACTGGGAATTGTGGGTAAAATTGTGGGGAAATCCTCCATATCAGGGGACAGAGTTATGAGACACAGGGCTGCGGTCCGTTCTACAGAGATCCTGCCTACTGTTTTGTATTCTGATTATTTTTTTTTTGGAAGCTTTACGTCACCTGAATTTAGAGACTATTCCTATTAGGTGAAAATTCGGATATTTAATAAATTAAAAATCGAATGTTCCGTTTACACAATAAACCTTTTACTGCTTACGGTTTCACTCCGAGCTTCCAGGGACGTGTCGCAAACCTACAACCGTCAAATGTCTTTTCCCAGGCTGGATTGTGATCGGCCGTGCGGATCCACACCTCGCCTCTGCTGCTGCTGCTGAAATCGCTGCGGAGTGAAAGCCAGCAGCCACGTCACGACTGTTCTAATGAACATCTGTAGAACAATCCGGACGACACTTGACGTACACGTTTCCTTAAAATGTCCAGACTTTTACACTCTTCTGTGTAGATCAGGTGCACAGGTGAGCTGCAGAACATCTCGCGTTTCATCCACAAACCCTCAGCTGTCTCTCATAATGGATGATTTATAATAACCATGTTTAAACGCTACTTATTAAGCATCTTATACACACACACACACACACACACACACACACACACACACACACACGCGCGCGACACGTTAAACGGTTGCGTAGGCGATTCTGAGACTGCAATAACATCGAAATCTGATTGTGTCCTCACAAAAGGATAAAAAAGATAAATGTGCATGGTGTGTGTGTGTGTGTGTGTGTGTGTGTGTGTGTGTGTGTGTGTGTGTGTGTGTGTGTTAGTTACACAGCATCCTCTCAGGAGCAGCTGCTCTACTTCGACTGAAGAGGTTTTGTGCTCTAATGTGATGCCAAACTGGCTCTGTGCCAATTTAAAACAGGATCACTTTATCTACAAAGCTCAGGTCCGCCTCACAGATACACTGTCAGGTCCACGCAGGAAAAACCTCCTGGTGTCAGAGTGGAAGAGAGAGAGAGAGAGAGAGAGAGAGAGAGAGAGAGAGAGAGAGAGAGAGAGAGAGAGAGAGAGAGACACAATCTACTGATTAGAGGAGATAAATGCTGTATGAGAGCGTTCCATTTTTCTGAGTGTTTGTAAACCAGGATGATCTCCAGCATGTGAAAGTGAACTTCAGGCTCCGTTTCCTTTAATCTTCTGTGATTTCTATTAAACCGATGTCAGAGTAAAGTCTATAAAAACCCCACACTGCCTGCAGCACTACACGAAGGTGATAAAGGATTTCCACGTTATTCCTCTGCTCCAGGAACGAGCGCTCGGCGACGGCACTGATGAACCTCGACATTTATTTAAAGCGCCTGCGGAGGTTCAGCCGAGAGCGACGGAACCATTTTCACTTCCTGTTCCCCAACGAGGAAATTCCCAGTTTTCTCCCACTCACTGTTCCCCGCTCCAGCAGGAGAAAATCCACCATGAGGGTAAACTCGCTCCAATAATCAACAATAACAATGATCAGCTTTTATTTTTACACCACTCTGTTCATCAGACATACAGGTTGGTTAAGGAGGAAACACGTCCCAAACTCACGTCTCGGCTCACGTCTCTGTGTCATGATGGAGGGATGTGATGGAGGGATGTGATGGAGGGATGTGATGGAAGTGTGTGACGGAGGGATGTGACGGAGGGATGTGACGGAGGGATGTGACGGAAGTGTGTGACGGAGGGATGTGACGGAAGTGTGTGACGGAGGGTGTGACGGAGGGGTGTGACGGAGGTGTGACGGAGGGGTGTGACGGAGGGTGTGGACGGAGGGGTGTGACGGAGGGATGTGGACGGAGGGATGAGACGGAGGGGTGTGACGGAGGGAGTGTGACGGAGGGGTGTGACGGAGGGTGTGACGGAGGGATGTGATGGAAGTGTGTGATGGAGGGATGTGATGGAGGGTGTGATGGAAGTGTGTGATGGAGGGATGTGATGGAGGGATGTGATGGAGGGTGTGATGGAGGGGTGTGATGGAGGGGTGTAATGGAGGGGTGTGATGGAGGGGTGTGATGGAGGGATGTGATGGAGGGTGTGATGGAGGGATGTGATGGAGGGGTGTGATGGAGGTGTGATGGAGGGTGTGATGGAGGGGTGTGATGGAGGGATGTGGACTGGAGGATGTGACGGAAGTGTGTGACTGAGGGATGTGGACGGAAGTGTGTGACGGAGGGGTGTGACGGAGGGTGTGACGGAGGGGTGTGACGGAGGGGTGTGACGGAGGGGTGTGACGGAGGGTGTGGACGGAGGGATGTGGACGGAGGGATGAGACGGAGGGGGTGTGACGGAGGGGTGTGACGGAGGGGTGTGACGGAGGGTGTGACGGAGGGATGTGATGGAAGTGTGTGATGGAGGGATGTGATGGAGGGTGTGATGGAAGTGTGTGATGGAGGGATGTGATGGAGGGATGTGATGGAGGGTGTGATGGAGGGGTGTGATGGAGGGGGTGTAATGGAGGGTGTGATGGAGGGGTGTGATGGAGGGATGTGATGGAGGGTGTGATGGAGGGATGTGATGGAGGTGTGATGGAGGGGTGTGATGGAGGGTGTGATGGAGGGGTGTGATGGAGGGATGTGATGGAGGGATGTGATGGAAGTGTGTGACGGAAGTGTGTGACGGAGGGATGTGACGGAGGGGTGTGACGGAGGGGTGTGACGGAGGGGTGTGACGGAGGGGTGTGACGGAGGGGTGTGACGGAGGGATGTGACGGAGGGATGTGACGGAGGGATGTGACGGAGGGATGTGACGGAGGAATGTGACGGAGGAATGTGACGGAAGTGTGTGACGGAGGGGTGTGACGGAGGGATGTGATGGAGGGATGTGATGGAAGTGTGTGATGGAGGGATGTGATGGAGGGTGTGATGGAAGTGTGTGATGGAGTGTGTGATGGAGGGATGTGATGGAGGTGTGTGATGGAGGGATGTGATGGAAGTGTGTGATGGAGGGATGTGATGGAGGGGTGTGATGGAGGGGTGTGATGGAGGGGTGTGATGGAGGTGTGATGGAGGGTGTGATGGAGGGTGTGATGGAGGGGTGTGATGGAGGGATGTGATGGAGGGATGTGATGGAAGTGTGTGATGGAAGTGTGTGATGGAAGTGTGTGATGGAAGTGTGTGATGGAGGGATGCGAGAGGAACGTGACACAGGGAGGTGATAGAGGTAAGTGATGGAAGGGTATGCTGGAGAAATTTGGAGGGGTGTGATAGAGCAACATGATGGAGGGGCGTGACGGAGGATCTTGATGGAGGAACATGATGTGACGGTGGATGATGATGGGATGTGATGGAGGGATGAGAGAGGAACGTGACAAAGGGATGTAACGGAGGAATATGATGAAAGTGTGTGATGGGGGACGTGATGGGGGACGTGAAGAATGAACATGATGGGGGACGTGAAGAATGAACATGATGGAGGGACGTGAAGAATGGATGTGTCGGAGGGACGTGACGGAGGGACGTGACGGAGGGACGTGACGGGGGGAGGTGAGACGCCTCCACAGAGAGGGGATTACAGCTGTGTGAGATGGAGGGCTTTAATGAGCTTTAGCAGAGCTTTCCGTTCTCGATTAGTGTGTGTCAGGACTCCCTGTGGCTCACAGTGTGATGGGAAAACAGCCCCCATCACTCGCTCCCTCCCTCCTTCATTCCCTCCCTCCTTCTGGAGCACGACACATCCGGATCTCCTTCTGCCATGTGAATCACACTACAGCACTAACGCCTCACAATCTCCGTTTCATTCCGTCTGAATCACTGAGAGCTGAATCCCGAATTAAACCGATATCACGCCGTTAACACCGCCCATCACACTCCTCACCGTCACCGAGTCCCCGCCCATCACACTCATCACCGTCACCGAGTCCCCGCCCATCACACTCATCACCGTCACCGAGTCCCCGCCCATCACACTCCTCACCGTCACCGAGTCCCCGCCCATCACACTCCTCACCGTCACCGAGTCCCCGCCATCACACTCATCACCGTCACCGAGTCCCCGCCATCACACTCATCATCGTCACCGAAGTCCCCGCCCATCACACTCATCACCGTCACCGAGTCCCCGCCCATCACACTCATCATCGTCACCGAGTCCCCGCCCATCACACTCATCACCGTCACCGAGTCCCCGCCCATCACACTCATCACCGTCACCGAGTCCCCGCCCATCACCGTCACCGAGTCCCCGCCCATCACACTCATCACCGTCACCGAGTCCCCACCCATCACACTCCTCACCGTCACCGAGTCCCCGCCATCACACTCATCACCGTCACCGAAGTCCCCGCCATCACCGTCACTGAGTCCCCGCCCATCACACTCCTCACCGTCACCGAGTCCCCGCCCATCACACTCCTCACCGTCACCAAGTCCCCGCCCATCACCCTCATCACCGTCACCGAGTCCCCGCCCATCACCCTCATCACCGTCACCGAGTCCCCGCCCATCACCCTCATCACCGTCACCGAGTCCCCGCCCATCACCGTGTCCCCGCCCATCACACTCATCACCGTCACCGAGTCCCCGCCCATCACACTCATCACCAAGTCCCCGTCCATCACACTCGTCTTCAGACTACACACTACTAGCGCACTTATAAACTGTTATAACCCTTCATACAGCTCCTATACACCTCATCACATGATCTACTTGTGTTTAAACTACACACACACACACACACACACACACACACACACACACACACACACACACACACACACACACTACATCCTCACACACTAAACAGCATAATACCCCAGAGATACAGATATAGATTTATAGAGATAGGTAGGAGGGTTAAGTCGCTCCAAACATCACCCTATTCGACATAAAACACTATATAGGGTATAGGGGACATTTCTTTCCCTTATTATGTAGTGTACTTACACAGAGGGAACTGAATCTCAAACTGGATTCTGGTTAATAAACAGTTATAAGCAGTTATAAGCTTCCTGGCAGGATAGTCTTGTTACTGAACACTTCATCAAATCCACCGTTTAATTTCCTTCATCACCTCACACACCTACACACACACACACACACACACACACACACACACACACACACACACACACACACACACACACACACACACACACACTGCTGGAGAACAAAGGGGATCTCCACCTCTCTCCCCTGCTCTATTATTAGATCTTCAACCCGGAGACAAAATAATCACACGTTGAGCTGCATCAGCGCGGGCAGAGCGGGAGACGAGCTGAAGACGAGCAGAAAAACCCCTCGTTACGCCCTCGCCTCCGACAAGAACCCCACCGACACCAGACTTCAGCGTCTCAACCCCAGAACACTAACCACGGCTCTAACGCTAACCACGGCTCTAACACTAACCACGGCTCTAACACTAACCACGGCTCTAACACTAACCACGGCTCTAACGCTGCTTTCCTGCTCCATTTCACTGATCACACACACAGGCAGGAGGTTCACCTACAACACAACACCTGATGATGTTGTTCCACACAATCCACTGCTCACAATGGCTGTGTCCCAATTGCAGTCATACTGACTATATAAGGTGCAGTGCACTTATATATGAACCAAGGAGCTGAAACTCAGTTGATTCCTTACTACACTTATAGTGCACTACATAGGGCGCAGTGCACTTATATATATATATATGTAGCAGCGAGCTGAATCCCAAATTACTTCCTACTGCACATATAGTGCACTATATAGGGCATAGTGCTCTTATATAGTGAGCAGACACTGAAGCAACTCCCAATTACATTTATAGTGCACTACATAGGGAGCAGCGAGATGCATCCCAAATCACTTCCTATTCCATTTATAGTGCACTACTGTATATAGGGAGGATGTAGAGCTCTAATATATGCAGAGGAGAGAATCCCAAATGACTCCCAGTTACTTGTATAGTGCATAATATAGGCTTTAGGAGTCATTATTTCATAAAATATGTAGTGTACTTGCATAGGGAGTAAGCAGATGAGGCTCTTAGGGATTAGGGAACTCAGTCACTTAGAGCCCTACATAGGGTAGAGAAGCCACTATTTTTAGGAAGCCACAAAATGGCCGCTCATTGCACATATAGTGTCCTTCATAAGGTACAGGAGTCTTTACTTCATACCGTGTGTAGTGTGCTTATACAGGAAGTATAGAGGAACACAAGGTGGGAATTATTAATAATTATCCCATTCCCTATGTAGTGCACTTATTTACAGTTCAGAGAGAAATCAGTTCCTGCTGTGTGTACATTAAACAGTCAGAGAATGTACAAGTCCTAAATAGTTCCCTAATGGACATATATAATGCACTAAATGGGGTAACACTTACACAGAGAGTAAGGAGTCTGAATGCCATGAAGTGCACTAAGTAGGGTGGAAAGTCAGACTGTATTATACATGTCACACCGTATACTTCTGCTTATGGGTTAGACGCCATCATGTCTAATGTAGTGCACTTATTTCCAATAAAGGGAGCAAGGAGACATTTAGAAACCATCCACAGAAAAGCAGGAGGCTTCTTGAGTGAGTGTGTGTGTGTGTGTGTGTGTGTGTGTGTGTGTGTGTGTGTGTCTTCCTGCGTATGAGAAGCAGAGCGCACCAACACTGCCGACATCTTCATGAAAAGGTAACCATCTCTCTCTCTCTCTCACACACACACACACATACACACACACACACACACACACACACACACACACACACAGAACACACACACAGAACATGCGCCATGCCTAATAATATGTACACAACCTTCACTCATTTCCTTCTCTCTCACACACACACACACACACACACACACACACACACACACACACACACACACACACACACACACACTCAGAAATGCTAAGCGACGGTTTAACAGGAACGCTGCATGTCTACTCTATATTATCTCTCTCACACACACACACACACACACACACACACACACACACACACACACACACACACAACGAAGAGTGCAGTTATTCTGCATTAGTTCTCTCTCTCTCTCTCTCTCTCTCTCTCTCTCTCTGCATCTCACACTCGCTCTGGAAGCTTCCTGATGGATGATGGTTTGAGGAGGAGAAGAAAGAGGAGGGAGGCAACTGCAGCAGTGACGCTGTGCAACGCAAAAACTGGGGATTTACCACTAGGGCACCTCGAGTCACAGACACGGAGGGGGGAACGCGCCTCAACACACCGAGCTCACCGCTTCACACACACACGCACACACACACACACACACACACACACACACTCACGCGCGCGCGAACCTCTTAGATGCAACTGCATGCACTGTACAAATGAAAGATGGCAGGAAAAAAGCTTTAGAGCGATGGCACAACATAAGAAAGCCACTTGATATATGATGTGTGTGTCAGTGCCACAGTGAGAACATTTGCAGGAGAAAATGATTCTTCAACTCTCAGTGGCACCAAAACACTTTTTATACATTTTCCTGCTTTATTGTTCACCCCGTGCGGTCCTGAACAGACCCTCGAACCCTCTTTAACGGCACGATACGAACACATCGTGAAGGACTGTGACTAATCTGATCAAAGATATGACAAGGACATCTGTTCGTGTTCATGTGCACGAGATAAATCGGGGAAACGTCATTAAAACAGATTTAAGGTGCAGGACTGGACTGTAAACAGTGCTTAGAATAAAGCTTTAAAAAAGCAGAAACAAGCAGAGGTACGGTACGGTACGGTACGGATCTCTTTCAGGGTCGTGAGATTATGAAATACATGAACTATTTAGTATAATTAAGGAAAAGGCGATCAAAAGAGAACATGAGGTTAAAAGGATCATCATTATTATTATTATTATTATTATTATTATTATTATTATTATTATTATCATTATTATTATTATTATCATCTCACACTAAAGAGGTACCAAACGGTACTTCTGCTCGTCACTGTTGCGGTACCATTAAGACGTTTTATTAATTAATTTATTTAAATAGCTGAAAACCTTTACAGATATATTTTCAGGGACGGGTTTGGAGGCATGAACCCCTGCTGTAGATCATTTCTCAGGTGAAGTAAACACACTACAGGTAGAAGATGTTCCTGGATGGAGATCAGATGCAGTTAGGTGGCTTTATTTCTAACACTGAGGGCTACATGACATTTCATTCGACAGTCCCTCATTCTGAATAAAGTTTAGATTCTGAATAAAATGAGGGTAGCTCTTTGGAAAGATGAAGCTCCTGCTTAAACACTCACCTGCGTAAAGACACCTGATCATAAACTCCTCCGCCGGCTATTCAGGCTACTTTATATATATTATATATTTATATATATTTGTTAATTACTGTGCTGTTAAGTGGGATAGGAAGCGCGAAAGGCATGCCGGGTACTTAACTATTTGCACAGGTGCTGCAGACACAGGTCGAGACATTCCCCCTCCACCTCGTCCTCCGCCAGCGAGTCCGACAAAGGGCGCGCGGGCACAGGTGAGTCCTCGCGCAGCGGCGGCCGCATCTCCCGCAGGAAAAGCTCCAGGAAGCGGCGGTAAGCTTTCTCCTCGCTGCCACAGCCCGCCATGGCTCCTTCTCATTCCCGGAGAGACACGACACAGAGGGAGAACGAGAAGAAGAAGAAGAAGAATGAGGAGAAGAAGCAGCAGCAGGAGGAGGAGGAGGAGAAGGAGGAGGATCTGCTGGCTTGAGTCATGAACACGCTGCAGGTGCGCGCGTGAACGCGAGAGCGCGTTAACGAGCAGCAGTGACGTCAGGTACGAGGGGGCGGGGCTAGAAAGAGTACCCTGCTGACAGGGGTATCTACGTCATCCAATTACGTTGGGATGAATGAATGAATGAACGAATGAATGGACTCGGTACACGGTGTTCGGTTCCCCAGCTCATAACTGTTTCACAAACCGGATTTATCTGGATCACTGCGATATGTTTCGAATCATCAAATGTTTAAATTGTTTGTTTATTTTCGGACGTGTAAATGCGTTAGAATTAATCCAGTTCCGTTAAAGCATCGCGGGGGTCACGTGGACCAATCATATATAGCCGTCACATCCGGGTCTTCTGCCAGCTTTCTGTCAGTGGGTTACAGACCCTACTAGTTAGCTAGCGTGCTAACTATTAAAAGCGGATAATACACTGTACCCGGATAACAGTCTAAACAAGGACAATTACAGAGAAAAATCAATTCACAACTTTAACGAAGCAGAAAAATATATATTTTTAAAAATATCGCTGTGACAAGACAAGCTAGTTAGCGAACATTAGACAGATGCTAACCCGAACTAGGTTAAGAAGCGAGTGGTTATGGGACATGGAGTTTTTGTGTATTACCAGCGGTGGCAATAAATATACAATAAAATATTCGTTTATTGTTTATGGAAAAAAAAGACAGAAAAACGAAAATTGTGGCTATAATATATTTATAATTCGAAATAAAAACTAATGGTAAACTTTAAATATGCAAAAATACCTTAAAAAGTTAATTGGGAGTAACAACTTGGGGAATTTTGCTTCCGGCGCCGGGATGACGTAAGAACCTGAGTACTGTATAGACGCGCGTGCACGCGAGAGATGCTATTTTTAAACGCGCCTAAGTCGTGAAGTTAAAAACAAACAAAAATTTTTTTTTTAGTTTGACGTCGTGTGCTGAGTCAAGAATGACGTCAGTTAAAAATGACGTAATATAGGACAAAAATATATGTATAAAGATAAAACACACACACTATACATATACATGCTGTGATATCACACTGTTCGTCACACCTAACAAACGAGTCACGCTGTAGTCTACCTGTTGCGCTGCACAAAGTATTGGCACCCCTCTACTCTGCCTGTCAATGACTACACTCGGTAATAATAAGAATAAACTAATAAACAGGCCAATTTAAACACATTAAACGTACATTCAGGTGAAAAATGAGTCAAGATAAAGATGTCCAGTGTATTCAGTGTCTCAGGTTTCACACGTTTTCCTTTCCCCTCCAGCTCACTGCTGGCATTGCTGGCATTTCACAGAGCCAGAGGCACGGAAATCCATCAGCTAATTGACCGTGAAGGACCGATGCCTCGAGTCCTGTGAGGCTTTTAATGAAAATGAGCAGCGAAAAGCTCCCCTGATTCCCCAAAGAGGCTCGAGGGATTCATGATCATCACCACAAACCGGTGCTCTGTAGTGCAGTGGGAGTGTATATAGGACATCAGAGGAGTGCAGGGGTAAAAATAACTGCTGCAGATTTCACTGGGGCTGAGATTGAACTCTTCTGCACTGAGTGTGTGTGTGTGTGTGTGTGAGAGAGAGAGAGATAAGCAGTAAGCAAGATTTATTTATTAAAGCAACTTACATTGGCCAAAGTGCAGTACAGAGATTAAAACAAGAAGAGAAATGAAAATAATATCAGAGAAGATCTCTCTCTCTCTCTCTCTCTCTCTCTCTCTCTCTCTCTCAATAACAGTGTTTAAATGTAAGTTTGTGGAACAGCTGCCTGTTTCCATTTGGGTTTTATAGTCACATTATTTCGATATTTCTATAAAACTAGCCAGGGAGATTAAAGAAAAACTCTGGTTTTATTATATGAACAATTATGAATAATTGAACAAAAAGTGCAGTAAGGTGCGCTTTTAAAATAAAAAATATATATACTGTAATATAAGACAAATCGAGATAATGTCTGAATAATACCTGCAGTACGAATGAGTTCCTCAAACGGAAACCTTTTTAATTGAGCCAAGAGTCTTTAAGCTTTCCAAAAATGATATAATGGAGAGAAATGTAAATGATCGATTAACACACAAACTGTATATCAATAATAAACTATTCTAATTATCACATATACACCAGTTAATATTCCGGTCATAACGTTTTAATACAAAAGTGTATAATTTGACAGTGAAGTTCACATTAAATCATTTTTAATGACACAAAATGAATCTTTATTGTGACACAGAGCAGCGTAGAGGAAGTGCAGATCAGTTAAACAGAAAACAGATCAGTTCTTCCTGTATTGAGAGTGTGTGTGTGTGTGTGAGTGAGAGAGAGAGAGAGTGAGAGAGAGATTAACTGTGCTGGTGTTCAGTGCGAGGACGTTTGCTGTGGCTTCCTGCTGCAGGACTGTGAGACGGGACAGAAGACACTGAAACGCTGGCGTCTCTGAATCCTTCAGCCTTCATCACACAGAAATCAGGACGAAAACCACAACATGACACGACGCCTGATGTTAATGATATTCAAAACAGCTCCGAACACAGAACACACGCATCCAGAGTACTGCGTTAATCTGCGTTAGTGTTAAAGACAAGTTATTGCATCGTCAAACACAACAGCCAATCAGGTTTCAGCTTGCAAACACCAGACCGGCAACCCAGGTGTACCTGGTGAAGGGGTGTTCTGCAGATGCTGTCTGAGCCACACTAATCCATTTTATTATTCAGTAATGAAGCAATAAAATCATCTACAAAACAAGCTGGACTCTGTTGTGAGTTCTCTTAAATGTTACATTATCACAGAAGTATTAACATGCTTTTTAAATAACCGATATAAAAGTATTATTATTATTATTATTATTGATATTAATGTTGTTATTGTTGTTAACTGACCGTGATGTGGTAGGGGACGGTGGCGTCTCTGTGGCTGGACGATTTGTACAGAGACGCAAACCTGCAGGAAGAACGAGGAGTGAAATGAAACAGATCGATGTGTATTTATGATTTCTGTTCACTGCAGAGCTGATGCACATCCATCACACACACACACACACACACACACACACACACACACACACACACACACACACACACACACACACACACACAGTGACCTTGAGTGTTTATTGCTCAGATGGGAAAAAAGCAGCATCACGGAGAACGATGGAAATGAACAACAGACAGACAGACAGACAGACAGAGAGATCGAGAGACATAGAGACAGGCAAACAGAGAGAGAGATAGAGAGAGACAGACGGACATAAAGAGACACACACACAGAGAGAGAGAGAGAGAGAGAGAGAGACGGACATAAAGAGACACACACAGAGAGTGAGAGAGATAGAGAGAGACAGACGGACATAAAGAGACACACACACAGAGAGAGAGAGAGAGAGAGAGAGAGAGACATAGAGAGGCAGACAAAGAGAAAGACAGACAGAGATAGAGAGAGACAGACACAAAGAGACAGACGGACATAAAGAGACACACATAGAGAGAGAGAGACAGAGAGGCAGACAAAGAGAAAGACAGACAGAGAGAGAGACACAGAGAGAGGCAGACAGACATATAGAAAGAGAGACACATAGGAAGAGAGAGAGAGAGAGACAGTGATTCTCACTCGCCTACTGAGTGCACAAAAACAGCCACTTGCGTGTCATGTCTAAATCACACACACACACACACACACACACACACACACACACACACACACACACACACACTTGCCTTTGAGCTCCTTCCCAGTGCAGAATGAGTCTCTGTGTGGCTGCGTGACCCCAAATCTCACCTGATGGACGACCAAGCAACCTTATACAGTATATATAAATACATCTATATATACATACACACATTATATAAGAGAGTATAAGTGTGAATTAAAGTGAATAAACCACACTTCAGTCTGTACTGCCCTCTACTGGACAATCTGATAACTCATCAGTCAGCTTCCTCAAAATAATAAACTGGAGGCTATATACTTTCATTACTTGTTAGCTACATTAGCATAATCACTCCAGTGTCAAAACCAACAACTCAAACATGAAGGAGGTGCGGATTACCCAGAGCGGGGATGAGCTTGGATTGGCCGGCTGAGACTTTAGTCGTCATCTGATTGGTCAACACCACCTGAGAACAGCGCACAGAAGTGAAGTGTGTGTAGAGGGAAGTTAGGGACAGACAGCGGCGCTCTGTGTGTGTGTGTGTGTGTGTGTGTGTGTGTGTGTGTGTGTTACCGCTGGGCCGAGCTGAGCCGATAGCTGACTGAGCTGCAGTGAGAGGGCGTTGAGGAGGCGGGTCCTGTGAGAGAGGTCCTCCAGGTCGTGTCTGAATGGGAAAGCCACGCTGTCAATCACCACCAGCTGCACCTGGCCATCCCATAATTATCACCTCAATAATCAACACTAACACATTCAATATCTTTTCATATAAATCTCTCACATCGCTCACACAAATACCACAACCTCTCAAAATAAGAGATTTTCAGATTTTTAATCAGTGGGGCTTTTATGATGTTTGAGGTCGATATGAGACCTGCTTCTCTGTCGCGAACTGTGCTGCGTACCTGTGGGTGTTTCCTCAGGAAGTCGGGCAGGAGGTGAAGCTCAGCGAGCAGCTCCACGTGATCCTGACAGCGCACGAGGAAGACGCCGGAGAGGATCTTCTCCACGGTGAAGCTCTCTAAAGCTCTACGCTGCTCTGAGAACCCACACACACACACACACACACACACACACACACAGAACCCAGAATTCCTGATAATACTGTTCTGCTGAATGGAGTGAGGAGGAGCAATGTGATGACATCATCAAAAAGCGCCAGTCAGGAGGACACTCTGCTTCACAACCATACACGAGAGGGAAAGCATTTTGTAGTAAACATTTTATTTTTTTAAAAGTTGTATAACGGACGAAGGACATAAACACGACTACGAACACACCTCCGTCCTCGGCCAGAGCGGCACAGTGCTCCACCGCAGCCTCGGCCACGCCCACCAGCCGCTGCACCACAAACCCGCCCTCTGTGTCGATGAACACGGCTTCACCACCCAGTCCTCCAAAACACACGGGGATCTGCACGTCTACAGCCAGCTGCACACTGACACACACACACACACACACACACACACACACACACACACACACACACACACACACACATCCTAAATAATCACATTTTAGTCTTTCCTCTTCTAACTGACACCAATTCTCATATTAAAGGATAATTAAAGGTTTTTAGCTTTCAAAAGGTTCTCCTTGGACCTCTCTGTTATAGGGTTCTACATAGAACCTCTTAAAGGTTCTAAATGGCACAATAAATAGGCACTCTTTCTGGATTCATGAAGCTGTGTTAACAACCATCAGGACTAGAATCTGGTGTGTTAAAAGTGCACTCATGAGAACCGGAGCATCAGAACCAGGAACACTCCCGGGTCTCACCACAGCTGGGTTTTTCCGATACCCGGGACGCCGCAGATTTCTGCAGTCTTCCCTACAGGAACCCCGCCTCCGAGCACAGCGTCCAGCTCCGAGCAGAAGGTGACGATGCTGCCCCGCGTCTCCTCCTGGTGCAGGAGATCCAGCGCCGTCAGACTCTGCAGCTCTGCCCCCTGCTGGAGGGGCGAGGAGTCGTCACGCAGCGTCCGCAACACCTCATCAGCCTCCTCCGGAGATATACCTGCTGCTACCGTGGGAACCAAAACATACTGTACATCACTACAGATACATTTACTTTCTACACATACGGTCGAGTGCAAAAGTTTGCATCCCTCACGGTTTAAAGGTGGGGAGAAAAGGAAAATGTATGCGGTATACAATTTATCTACCATAAAAACAAGTTTTAAATGAAACCTGGGTGAGAGAACAGGACAAAATAATAAACAAAATGAACAGAATTGTTGTTTTTGTTTTTCTGGTGGTGAATATTACCAGTGAGTTTGGAGGCTGTTATTAAGATATAATAATGTTAATAACGAGTAATCAGAGTAAGAATGTAAGTGATGTAAGTTCCTATTAATATGTCAACATTCATTATTTTAATAGTTAATCATTTATACAGTTATAAGGACGGTTATAATTAATGTAAAATTTAAAAAAAAAAGAAAAAAAAGTTTGTTTTTTTTTCATAAGGGGGTGCAAACTTTTGCTCTCAGCTGTAAATACTGCCGAAATGAAGCACTTTACACAGCAGTGTACCTTTACACAGCTGGACTGGCTGCACCTCAGTCAGATCTGCAGCTGTGTGAAAGCCAGCGTTTAGTAATTTGACCTTCACAGAAGGAGCCAGAGGAGAACTGGACACGGTCCTGAGCATCATATCAGTCTAATCTGCTAATTTTGTAACTTCTAAACTTTCATCAGTAGGATACAGAATCACACCAGATCTCTAAATACTTTAAAGAACTCCTCTTAATGCTCAAAACCACACTGCAGTCTCAACAATACAGCTATTAATCAACACGCCTGTAATCTCCACACGCGCTTTCCGTCCTGTTGTCCCTTTCCGCATTCCGTACATCACTTCCGCATTTTTACAACCACAGCGTCCTCCATTTTGGAGAGGGGTGCGAAAAAAAAACAACAACCAAAAAATAAAAATAAAAAATCTCTCGTTTGCATGATTTTACACTAAATAAATAAATAAATAATTCTCTTGTGGAACCCGTATCAATGTTTTTATCTTAATATACTGTCGAAACGTTTTTAAACAACGGCTTGTTAATATCAGTATCGACCTGCTCACAGACCGGCGATTAGCTAGCTAACATCCTCCTTTGCTGGTTTTAGCGCCAGATTAATAAACTTTATCCTAAAAATAACCTTTACACTAAGATGATAACTCTTAAATGAAATAAAGAGAGAAGTAAAACTGACGCGAACGTAATTTAACAAACAGGTACACCCCATCGAACAAATTCGAAACGCTTTATCGTGCTCGTTTAAAAAAGCCGAACGTGTCCCTCGCTGCTTTCCGTAGCTGACGGCATGTGAGAAGGGTCAAACTGGTGGGGGGAGGGGTGGAGAGTGGAGAACCACGTTTGGAAAAACAACGACACTGTATCCCGAATAGAGAGCGTCCATTTTGCCGGAATAAGAAAACGGACGCGTCTGTGGGAATAATCCGGATTAACACATCACTGGACAGCGATTTGAGTCGAGTTTTGTTGTTATTGTTATGTTTGAGGGGAAAGAGGTTTTAGAAGCTTTTAAAACAGCACCAGGATTCTGTTTTGTTTTCAGACCCGAGTGAGGAGCCTGATCCTGTTATAGAGCTGATCCAGGATCAGACTGCACGACCCGGCCCTGTAACACCTCCGGGTGTTTAGTGAGTTTTTAGTGGGTGTTTAGTGTGTGTCGGGGATGAATTGCCGCTCGGAGGTGTTGGAGGTGTCTCTGGAGGCCCGGCAGGTAGATGAGGCCATGGCGGCGCTGTTACACACCATCCTCCTGCACCGCAGCACCGGGAAGTTCCACTATAAGAAGGAGGGGACGTACTGCATGGGCACGGTGGGGACACAGGACGTGGACTGCGACTTCATCGACTTCACCTTCGTGCGGGTTTCGTCGGACGAGCTCGAGCGCGTGATCAGGAAGACAGTGACCGAGTTTAAGGTGCGCGAGCGCTCACTTGCACCGGCTCACCGCTAGTGGGAATTATTATTATTATTTATTATTATTATTACAGAAATATCAGGCACACTACTTCCAAAATTCACCGCGCGTTACTATAAATAAACGCACAATCCGCAAACCGACTTCAAAACAACACACACACACACACACACACACCGCGCATCATATTTAGTTGTTCTGCGTCAGAGAGGGAAAGCACGTGCGCTCGTTACATGCCCGCATTTCACGGTGATTTTTGTCAGTCAGTGTGTGTGTGTGTGTGTGTGTGTGTGTGTGTAACTGCAGGAGGCTCTGTGACGGGGCTTGTGCGTCACAGAGGACGTGGGCGTGTCCAGTGACGCAACAAAGTTGAGAAAAGTTCAACTTTATGCAAATTTGGAGCGACTTGGTGCAGCGACTACCAATGGGAGTGAAGACGGTAGAGCGCACGTGATCCGCCATGCCGCCTGCGAGTCCGAATTGTTTCGCGGACCCGGACGGTCCGGCGCTCGCGCTTTCTCCGCAGATAGACGGCCGCAGTGGGGAAAGAGCTCACGCTGCTCCTCCTTCATCTCCAACGATGTGATGTTTAGACACACGGGTGAACTTTATATACGAACGCTCTCCCTCCAGGATGTTTCATTTTAGCGGCAGGAAAACTGCTTTACTGTTAAAAGTGGACTGCCAGTTGCTCCACCCACTCATAAACGTTACTACGGCAACCGGTAGTAGGAACGCCTACTGGTGACTCCATAGTACAGCGACCGGTGACTTTCAAGGAACGTTCACACATACTAGCCGCTGTACCGTGAAGTCGCCGGTAGGCGTTCCTACTACCGGTTGCCGTAGTAACATGGATGGCACAACTAGCGTTCCCCTTTGAACAACAAACCTGTTTTCTTGCTGCTAAAATGAAACATGCGTTGCACATGAAGTGTGTTTATCCAGTCAGATTTTCACTTCTACACTCGGATCAGAACTTTTATTAAATTCCAGACTGAATGAAGGCTAATGAAAAATCTAAATCTACGGTTTTAGTTATCGTTATATATTCAATAAATCGGGTTTATATGCATAGAACTACATTTTAAATAATGTTTGTTAAAAATCTCCTGTGATCTGGGGCGACTCCCAGGTGCAGAACCTTTGATCTAATTAACGATGGGAATTCTATGACTTTTCGGTGAGTCATTTGATTAACTCTAAACGAAACGATTCAAAGAGTCGACTCACTCACTGACGATTCTAACCTCCTGAACTTGTACATAGACTTTAACCTGCAATGTGGAGAGCTTCCTTCCTTCCTTCCTTCCTTCCTTCCTTCCTTCCTAAACGCTGCTGTCACTTCAAGCCCTTGTGTTTTTTGTCTCTTTTCCTCTACAGGATGCGCTCGGGAACTCGGGCAGTGACGGAATGGGTCAGATCTCTCTGGAGTTCTATCAGAAGAAGAAGTCGCGCTGGCCGTTCTCGGACGAGTGCATCCCCTGGGAGGTGTGGACCATCAAGGTGAACGTGGTGAACCTGGCCAACGAGCAGGAGCGTCAGATCTGCCGGGAGAAAGTGGGCGAGAAACTCGGCGAGAAGGTCATCAACATCGTGGAGGTCATCAACCGGCACGAGTACCTACCCAAGATGCCCACGCAGTCCGAGGTGGACAACGTGTTCGACACGAGCCTGAAGGACGTCCAGCCGTATTTGTACAAGATCACGTACCAGATTACGGATTCTCTCGGGACGTCGGTGAGCACCACCATGAGGAGGCTCATCAAAGACACGCTGGCGTTATAACAGGGCTAATAAGTCCCGTTCATCAGTCATCATCAGTACACTAATATACAGGTGCATCTCAATAAATTAGAATGTCGTGGAAAAGTTCATTTATTTCAGTAATTCAACTCAAATTGTGAAACTCGTGTATTAAATAAATTCAATGCACACAGACTGAAGTAGTTTAAGTCTTTGGTTCTTTTAATTGTGATGATTTTGGCTCACATTTAACAAAAACCCACCAATTCACTATCTCAACAAATTAGAATACTTCATAAGACCAATAAAAAAAACATTTTTAGTGAATTGTTGGCCTTCTGGAAAGTATGTTCATTTACTGTACATGTATTCAATACTTGGTAGGGGCTCCTTTTGCTTTAATTACTGCCTCAATTCGGCGTGGCATGGAGGTGATCAGTTTGTGGCACTGCTGAGGTGGTATGGAAGCCCAGGTTTCTTTGACAGTGGCCTTCAGCTCATCTGCATTTTTTGGTCTCCTGTTTCTCATTTTCCTCTTGACAATACCCCATAGATTCTCTATGGGGTTCAGGTGTGGTGAGTTTGCTGGCCAGTCAAGCACACCAACACCATGGTCATTTAACCAACTTTTGGTGCTTTTGGCAGTGTGGGCAGGTGCCAAATCCTGCTGGAAAATGAAATAAGCATCTTCAAAAAGCTGGTCAGCAGAAGGAAGCATGAAGTGCTCCAAAATTTCTTGGTAAACGGGTGCAGTGACTTTGGTTTTCAAAAAACACAATGGACCAACACCAGCAGATGACATTGCACCCCAAATCATCACAGACTGTGGAAACTTAACACTGGACTTCAAGCAACTTGGGCTATGAGCTTCTCCACCCTTCCTCCAGACTCTAGGACCTTGGTTTCCAAATGAAATACAAAACTTGCTCCCATCTGAAAAGAGGACTTTGGACCACTGGTCAACAGTCCAGTTCTTCTTCTCCTTAGCCCAGGTAAGACGCCTCTGACGTTGTCTGTGGTTCAGGAGTGGCTTAACAAGAGGAATACGACAACTGTAGCCAAATTCCTTGACTCGTCTGTGTGTGGTGGCTCTTGATGCCTTGACCCCAGCCTCAGTCCATTCCTTGTGAAGTTCACTCAAATTCTTGAATCGATTTTGCTTGACAATCCTCATAAGGCTGCGGTTCTCTCGGTTGGTTGTGCATCTTTTTCTTCCACACTTTTTCCTTCCACTCAACTTTCTGTTAACATGCTTGGATACAGCACTCTGTGAACAGCCAGCTTCTTTGGCAATGAATGTTTGTGGCTTACCTAGTGAACCAAACTGAGAGACCATTTTGAAGGCTCAGGAAACCTTTGCAGGTGTTTTGAGTTGATTAGCTGATTGGCATGTCACCATATTCTAATTTGTTGAGATAGTGAATTGGTGGGTTTTTGTTAAATGTGAGCCAAAATCATCACAATTAAAAGAACCAAAGACTTAAACTACTTCAGTCTGTGTGCACTGAATTTATTTAATACATGAGTTTCACAATTTGAGTTGAATTACTGAAATAAATGAACTTTTCCACGACATTCTAATTTATTGAGATGCACCTGTATGTGTATATATATATAAATAAAATATACACACACAGGTTTCCTCTTAATTTATCAGTCTGTAATTAATATCAGAAATACACTAGCAGTCAAAAGTTTGTACACACCTGATTTAAATATATATTTCATTGTCTTAAAAGACATTTTAATAAAAGCTTACGGTTTAAATGTAAATATTGACGTTAATGTTAACGCCCCTGTACAAGTTTAATAATAATAATAATAATAAGTAAACTAATAACTAAACTAGTTAAACTGTTTCCTTGCCGTATTCGGGAACTTTAAGAAAGCCTCCATGGTGAGAGCGTGCAAAACGTCATCAGGAGTTAAAAATATAAAAGGTTTTGATGCTTTTCTTGGTCGCTTCCTGATTCCATGTTGTGTTGGAGCTAAAATAGTACAAAATGAAGACCGTGTTCATTTCAAGACAAGGGGTGTACAAACTTTTGCCCGGTGGCATAAACCTGCACAACGTAAAACGAATCCTGATGATAAATCCTGATTTTTAGTTTTGTAAAAAAAAAAAAAAAAAAGAAAAGTGGATTGTTTTTTTGTTTTTTTCAGAATAAAACTGAAACCATGTAAAAACCCACAGTGTCCGACTGACTGACTGATTGATTGATTGATTGATTGATTGATTGATTGATGTGAAAGTCTGGGATCAAAATAGATGTTTCATGGCTTTTTGCAAGGGGGACAACCAGCAGACAATACGACTGGATCATGTTCTTGTGTTAATTTGACAGAAGTCAGTTCAGATCTGCTGCAGGTTTGTGTAAAAGTTGAATTATTCCGCCGGAGACCTGCTGATCAGCGTCACTTTATTTTAGAAAGCAAGCGGTTAAACAGGAGGGGGGGAGGAAAAAAAAATCACTACACACAAAATAAACCTGCCACAGAACAAATTTATATAACTGTATAATTATAAAAAATGATGAATTATTGCAGAGAAACCACCGAAATACCCGAAAAGTTACACCGTGTTCGTAAAACAGAAAATATCAGAATATACAAAATACAAAACCAGCCGACAGAGAGCTTTAATCATCAGCTTTAAGTCCATTAGAGGATCTAAATGAAGAAGCGGGTTCTATTTAAACCGAGGCATCTGAGTAATAAAAATTAAAATTAAATAATAAAAAGCACATTACATTCGATAAATTCTGCCCTAAAGCTTCCACAAATATCCAAAAGGCATGAAAGACTCATCAATCTGACAAAACTCTTAATGATCTATTAATGTTTCTGTTTATCCTCCAACATCCACAACCCAACATCACAAATATAGTTTTATAGCTCGGAAAACAAAACAAAAACAAACGAACGTTTTCCTCATAATTCCAGAAGTTGTGCTTTTGATTAATATCTGTGACGTCACAAGAAATCCCGTACGATTAGCTTAGCATCGACACCTGATTCACCTGATTAACGAGTGTTATTTAAGTAAAGAAGTACTGATACAGTACTGTGTAATACAATCGTTCTCACTCTGTATTTAAACGAAAAACAAAACAAAACAAAACAAACAACACGTCCGCGCAACCGGAAATGACGAGCTAATGGTTTACGCCGCTCGCTAGGCGTGTGCCGACATTATTTTCACGTCACGATAAGTGCTTTGTGGTTTGTTTGTTGTTGTTGTTGTTTTTTTTTTTTGTTTGTTTTTTTTTTTTTTTGGGGGGGGGGGGGATTTAGATTTATAATAATGTAAATATAAGAAAATATTTCTCCGAATGCGACAGTTTATCTCACTGCACAAAAATGTCCATGATAATACATATATATATATATATATAGCTCTATATCATACAGCCCATATGTCATACAGCATTTAAATAGTGTGTTTATATCCAAGCTGAGACGTTAATCAGTAATTTGCGAGAATAAAAAAATGAGTACGGTATATATAAACCATTCTGACTCTTAAAAACACTTTATATATATATATATATGTACTGGACTTTGGAATAATAACAGAAAATATTAGCTCGTTATTGATCGTGGTATGAAAATGTATTATCGGCGCATGCCTACTGCGTTTTACACGTGTGTGTGTGTGTGTGTGTGTGTGTGTGTGTGTGTGTGTGTGTACAGTATATATTTGCTTCAGAATAGTGAAAATAAACAATAAAAAAGTCAATAAAATAAAAAAATCTAAAGTAAAAAGAACAAGCACGTTTTGCTTTCGTGTGTAAATGTGCGCACACACACACACACACACACTCACACACACACACACACTCACACACACACACACACACACTCAAAAAAAAAAAAAAAGAATAAACATACTGTAATTTCAGAATAACACATTTTAGTCAATACTTACACCTTTAGAGGAACAAAATCTCAAAATCTCATGCACTGTTTTTCATCCGACTGTTAAAATGATAAATAATAATAATAATAATAATAATAATAATAATAATAATAATAATAATAATAATCAGTCCCTCCAGGATTTTGCGATGGAAGAAATTAACGCAAAAACAAGGAAACGCCGCAATATTAGTTGGAGCGTGCAATTTTTCAAAATTAACCCAGATTTTCTGCAAGATTTGGGCGTCATGACAACGGCGCCTCCGGCCAAAGCCCTCTCCGGTTCACGGGTACGGCTAAAAGCTCTCGTTTACAAACAAACATCACTGAGAAAGAGTGTGCAGGACTATCTCGTGCGACTGCGATTTCACCGATTCAAATAGTTTTCTGTAACAAAAAAAAAAAAAAAAAACTTTGCAAATTGCATCACAGATTTTGAGAAACAAACAAAAAACAGCAAAATCCTGTAGGGACTGAATAATATTAATAATAATATTAATAATAATAATAATAAAATAATAATAATAATATTAATAATAATAATAATATTAATAATAATAATAATAATAATAATAATAATAATAATAATGATACTCTTCACCAAATAGAAATTAAACACCGGTGTGAAATGGTTATCTATATGATGCAGTAAGGCAACCCAAAACATCTCGTTTTTGGACTTTCAAGCAAAATCATGGCCGAAAGCTCGCGGGTTAAAGACTGTAGAAATGTAATACAAAATAATAAATATACTTCTATACGTAATTGGAGAACGGGGAGGAGCATTACAGTCCTGAACGCTACAGTCCTGAACGCTACAGTCCTGAACGTTACAGTCCTGAACGCTACAGTCCTGAACATTACAGTCCTGAACGCTACAGTCCTGAACGCTACAGTCCTGAACGCTACAGTCCTGAACGCTACAGTCCTGAACGCTACAGTCCTGAACATTACCGTCCTGAACATTACCGTCCTGAACATTACCGTCCTGAACACTACCGTCCTGAACACTACAGTCCTGAACACTACAGTCCTGAACACTACAGTCCTGAACATTACAGTCCTGAACATTACAGTCCTGAACATTACAGTCCTGAACACTACAGTCCTCCTGAACACTACAGTCCTCCTGAACACTACAGTCCTCCTGAACACTACAGTCCTCCTGAACACTACAGTCCTCCTGAACACTACAGTCCTGAACACTACAGTCCTGAACACTACAGTCCTGAACACTACAGTCGTTTGGGTTTGGGTTTTGGTTTGAAGTGCCGTTCTGATCATCTTCCATAAACACGAAGGAGGAGAAAAGGCCACGGAGACGAGTAACGAGCGTAACTCCTACGCAAAGCACTTTTACAGAGTTATTGCAGGTTTCTATAAGCAGATTTTCATCATTTTGGACGAGGAGATTATAATCAGAAATGACGAACAAACATCTGCATTTGTACACATTTGTTCACTGATGCACCATGAAGTATGTAAAAAAAAAAAAAAAAAACCTCAAAATAAGTGTAGTATACATGTATCCTCTGTGTGTGTGTGTGTGTGTGTGTGTGTGTGTGTGTGTGTGTGTGTGTGTGTGTGGAAATGTCCTCGTTAACCCAGACGCAGTCGAGAGGTGATCAGCGTGTGACGTTCGTTTCTTTAGACCCTAAATCTATAAACTGTGCAGCTGAAAACCTGAACATTATCTATGCAGGCCGCCATGTTGGATACCCCGCCCAGGCCCCGCCTCCAATGTTTTTTCCCCCAAACCATCAGTGCTATTTAACTTGATCACACTGAGCTGCTCGGGTGCGTTTGGGTTTCCGGAGACTCCTCGAACGAGACGTCGGATCCAGATCCTGGCGTAAACGAGTGACGTGTTTAGACGTGGCTGTGGCTCTGCTCGTGACTCCACAGACTGAAGGCAGTCTTGAAGGTCCTGTGGCAGAGTTTGCACATGTACTGCCTCTTAAACGTCAGAGCAGACAGCGTCGGCGCGTGATAAAAGAGCGTGTCTGATTCCTGAGAAGTCGCTGGATTTTCGGTGCTGTCCGACCTGGAACGAGAGAAATCTCCGCCCGACTTCTCCTGCTCCGCCCGGATTTCGGATTTGGACAGAGAAGACGTCGGGGTTCGAGGCTCCTCCTCCGAGACGGCACCTCCGGTTTGACCTGATTTTGGCGAAGACGCCTGCGAGGACGGAGGCTCTTGGGTGGAGATGGTAAGAGTCGGAGACGGCGGAGGGGAGCACGGCGGTCTGTCCGTCTGTCTGCTCGAGGGCTCTTCGGACGAAGACATGTGGGACTGGTAGTGGCTCCAGAGGCGGAAGTTGGTCCGGAACGCTTTGTGGCAGATGTGGCAGATGAAGGGCTTGATGTGGCAGAGAAGCTCCTGGTGGCGCTCGAGGGCTTTGTGAGAGCCGAAGAGTTTGCCGCATTTCTCACAAGGCCGCACGCCTGGTTCCTCGGGAGCTGAGGGTTCTCTGTCCGCCACCGGTTCCTCCTGCGGCTCCTCTTTTACGACGAGCCTGCCCTGATCGTGAGTCAAGCTCAGATCCTCCGGGAGGTAAGAAGACGAGTCCTCGGAGTCGCCGTACGTCGCGTCGTCTCTCATCGCCTCTTTAGGAGGCAGCGGTGCCCGGGGAAGTTCCGCCGCCTCTTGGTTAATGTCGTGGTACCCAAAGGTCAGCTGCTCCCTGACGGTCATCATGTTCTGGTTGTGAACTTCGACCTGATGGCGCCAAATGCTGAAGGAGGATTTAAAAGTGCGCATGCACTCGAGGCAGGTCAGCTTTTTGTACTTGCAGTGAGCCTCGTGATCCTTTTTCACCAGCGTGTTGGAGAACCTGAGGCCACAGTATGGACAGACGGTTGCGTAGCGACACGCTCTCTCGTGATCCTCCAGCTCGCTCAGAGAGAACAGTTTCACGTTGCAGAGCCTGCAGGGGAAAACCTCTTTGTCCTGGTTCTCCTTGACGTGTCCCGTTTCCTCCTGCCGCTCACGTAGACCTTCCTCATCTTGTGCGTCCATGCTAGCTCTCTCGGCAGTGTGTCCTTTCATGTGCAGCTTGAAATGCGACTGGAAGAAGAACATTTTCCCGCAATAGGGACATCCGTAAGACCTCGATCTCCGGCTTTTCTTGGCAAACGGCTGAGCCTGATGCCCCTGCTTGTTTCTCCTGAGCTTCATGATCAAGGCTTTCTTTATCTCCCGCTCTCGCACTATGTCTATGAGTTTCCTCTGGAACTTCTCGTCCAGCACAGAGTAGGAGCTGGAAGAAGCCGCCGGGTTTTGGACCACGCCGTGTTGGGTCTGGCAGTGCGTCCAGACTTTGAAGTTCGTATGAAAGCGCTTGTGGCAGATGTCGCACGTGTACGGCTTCTC
>CM042550.1:21409605-21452105 GCA_023630585.1 Cranoglanis bouderius | reverse complement strand
ACGTAGTAGGTAGAGACGGAGGCGAAGGCGGACGCAAGTGCAGATTTTGGTTTTAATAAAAAGTGAAAACAAAATACAAAAGAGGAATCAGGAACACACAGGAAGTCAGGAAGTCTTGAAAATAATCATAAACCAATGACCAAAATATCAGACATGAAACTGAGGTAAGGAAAGACAACGAAAGACAGTCATGTGACGGAATCAGGTGAAGTGCAGTGGCTGATGGGAATCGTAGTCTTTAGTCCTATGCCAGTATTTACATGACAGACTTTTGAATGGTGTTTTTTTTTTTTTTTTTTTTTTTTTTCATCAGCCCTTAACAGGAGTTCGGAGTTCACGGCTAAACCTGGAGTTTGTCCTCTACATCCTGTCTCGGGATCAGGTTCATGGTGTCACTGGGACACGGACTGTCCCGGCTGGCAGAAATGCTGCCAAACAGAAACCCAGACTGTCTGTGTGGAGCCTCAGACACACGGTGAGAGATCTGCAGCCCCACACTGACTGGAAATAATTTGCTCACTAAACAGGAGCAACCACCTCTCCGAATGAGGAACATATTTCCAAATATATGTGTTTTTTGCTCACAAATACATTACTGTGATAATATTATAAGCCATGATAAAATGTTAAGCGATTTATCTCGATATGAAAAGTTAATATCATCACACATACCTAACTTATTCTGATCTGCAGTCTGTTATAAATGTATTTCTCTTTGGTGTTAGTGAACATGAGTTCGTGGCTGAACGTGACAGTAACGGTGAAAGCAGCGTACAGTTTGGTGAACACGAACAGGGGGATCTTCAACCACACACGCCTGCTGCACTCCGTGGTCTCTATTATTATATCAGATCATTAAATATTCGAAACAAAATGCAAATGTCCTTATATTTATTCACACAGCATGAAGTTGTGGCATCTCAAAAATATATTTCCAGACCGTAACCATGTGTGTGTGTGTGTGTGTGTGTGTGTTGTAGGTGACAGGAGCTCTGAGCTCTCCACAGGTCTCAGTGTATCACACACACTCGTGGTCTTCAGGATGGTCCAGCACGTCCTCGTGTCTGCTGCTCGGCTCGTCTCAGCTCCTGTCCTTAACCAACATCTCTGACACACTTCTGCTCCTGCTGGAGAGCATAGAGGAGGTGACGGCTGTAGATGTCAGGGGTATGTGCATGTGTGTGTATGTGTGTGTGTGTGTGTGTGTGTGTGTGTGTGTGTGTGTGTGTGTGTGTGTGTGTGTGTGTGATTCATTTTTGCAGGAACGTTGTGATTCAGCTTCCCTTTTATTCCTCATGAGTCAGATGAGAATATTTCCTTCTCACTCTCCAGCTCTCATTAATGTCATCCATCTCTGACACTGTATATTGTTTTTAGTAGAAATAAACGTGTGTGTGTGTGTGTGTGTGTGTGTGTGTGTGTGCAGATGTGAATGAGTGTGCCACGCCCGTGCTGAGGGAGTGCTCTCCCCTGGCCTACTGTAATAACACTCTGGGCTCCTATAACTGTATGTGTGCTGCTGGATCTGCAGATCTTCAGCCCAGCAGGCCAGGAACACAGTGCATGAGTAAGTAACACTACATTACTACTACTACAACTACTACTACTACTAATAATTTCCCATGATCCTTAATTTCCCATGTTATGCTCCGCCCCTAGGAACTCCTTCGTGTAAATAGTGGAACTAACTATAAATAAACAAGATAGCATCACCGTATAATTTCCTCTCCAGAGGGTCAGCTGTTGCAGTGACCCAACGTTCCACAGTCCACGTCAGACATATCAGCCTCTGAGTGTTTCCAACATGGCTTCCCTCTGGAGAGATCTGGCTGATGGCCAGAGTGTGCAGCTCTGGAGGCGAGGTGGGTGTGGCAGGTGTGTGGTTGAAGCAGGTCTGCTTTAGTGCACCACACTGGTCCACCAGTCCGGTCTGGATCAAACCAGTTAAACCAGCATGGACAGCCTGGGCACTGTCCAACTAGCAGTGGATCCTTTTTTAGTCCCTGGAGTAACCTCTGCGTGTGGGTTGAGGAACTGGAGCCGGTGATGTAATCTTGTGGTAACAGTAAAGTCCAGAGGAGTTCTACTCGGTGATGACCTTGACACAACGATGATCCACAGCCATGTTGCTGTCTTATTTCTTCTTAATATATTCATATGTCTTCTTCTCCTTCTTCTTAAGACAACTGATTACTCTGCTTGGATTTGACTGATGGACAGTTCATTAGGTTCACTTCTTGCACCTCCTGTGTTTGTCTTGATGCCAGCATAGGTCAGCACCGGAATCTTGTGCTGCAAAAATATCCAAGTAACTCCTTAGCTCATCATCTGTTGCCTCTTTGCCTCATTACCAAATATCTCTCAACACTTCCTGTGTAGTCTCCTCTTCTCTCTGTACTATAGCTACACACTGTCTTCTTGTCCGTTCTTTTGTGGGCTTGCAGGTTATACTTTCCAGAACTGGAATTCGTAGAAGGTTGGAACTTTCCTCAGATGATGCAAATTCTCACCTCATCTTCAATTCTGGCATCTAGAACTTTTGTTTGAAATAAACATCCCTTACAATGAGCTTCAATCGGTGCTCCATCCACATCTCAAGGGTCTCGTTAGATAACACAATCTTGTTGACGTGGCTTACCATCAGTACCTGGCAACCCCAACTGGTGGATCAGTTCCTGATGGTAGATCCTATGTGCTTCCCAGTAGAACCCTTAGATGTGTCCTAATTTCCACACCACCTACTCTTCTCATCACTCAGAAGATTTGCTGCCTGGAGTGAATTTCTTGTCCAGAATAGGCTCTAATCTTCATGCCTCACTCATGGCCTGGATCAGCATGGCTGTGGGGCTGATTTCTTATCTGCTAAGCACTGCTAAGATCTTCTACACTTAATGTCTGTAGGTCAGCCAGGGTACACATGCATTGTTTGTGTTGACCTTGGGGTGACTCCTCAGGCTTTAAGGAATCATGTCCGGAAGTTCATGTCCTGCAACTGTCCTCATGATTCAACACATACTGTGCATCCAGGGCTTTTCGGCACTTTTGGCACCAGTGGTTAAGGAGCTTCATCTGTTCTGAATGAGTGATGGATTGCTGAGGTCACATTGCTGTGCTCCACATCTCCGCAGTCTTTTTTCTCATGACCTTTTGCTCAAGTAGCATAATGCCTTAACCACTCAAGCCACCACACACTGACCTTTCCCCTGTTCACTTGCCTTTTCTCTGAATTGTGACACCAAATCTGGAGAACAGAAATCCATTTTGGGGGATTTTATAAATATTTCTAAAAAGAAGTAGCACCAACTGGACAAAAAATTGAGTGTAACTATTAACTGGCATCATCAGCTACACATCTCCACTAAACATGTTTATGTTTACTTTTTAGATACTTCCTCCTCCTCTTCATCCAGTTCAGGCTCCTCGGACTGGAATGTAATCAGCTTTGGGCCACTGAGGAAACCTCCTCGGCAAATTATCTCCACTACTTTGTCCACTACTACATCATCCACTGCTATCTTCAACACTGTCTTCACTTTTCCACCTCCTGTTACTCCATGCAGCTCTAAGTCCAGCTTGAATCCTGTGCTCAGTACGTAACTCCTAATGTCCTTGATTTTCACATTAGCACTGTCATTCTGAAGGAAAACGTTCTTGTGTCAGGAGCTGTGCATTTCATTTTTGTCCATGTTTATCGCATCCATGTTTATGTCAATTTAGTTATCAAAGAGATTATACTTATGTATTTGTTTCATAGGTATTCCTAAGATCGCCAACCTCTGGGCCAAAAACGTCACAAGCTCCTCCTTCAGCCTGTTGTGGGACGTTCCCTCTCAGATCAACCTCACGTCAAGCCTCGCCCTCTTCCACGGGACTCATCGGATGGGCACCTGGGTAACGACACTCTCCAACTGGACGTGGACCAACCTTCAGCCTGGGGTTCTGTACACCGCTCAAGTGTCCCTGTGTATGTGTGGTTACTGTGGAAATGCCATTGAGCTGAAGGTAAAGACAGGTATGTGGACCATGGTAAAGGACCAATAAGATTCCCATTAGATACTGATAATGAGGGACATCATTTTAATACAACGGTCAGATCATAAAAATGTATTAATTATATAAATCGTATAGAGTTTTTAGAGCGAAGACATTGACTGTTATAATAGACTGTTATAAATATGCATGTTTTCTGATTGTAGATGCACAGATTTTTGAAGCAGCTGCCCGAATAACCAACATAAACTTCACCAATGATCTGCTGAACCCTAACAGTGAAGAGTACAAGATGCTTACCGAAAAAGTCAGGAATGAGGTAAAACCTGTATACACAGGAGACGGACCACTCTGTAAAATAGTCGAGTTGTTGAAATCACTACAGTAAATAAAATCAGAGTAAATAGTGGAGTGTCAGTGGAGTGCTGAGTGACTGGAGAGTCTATATGGAGTCCTAATGGATCTATATGGTGGACATGTCCATCCCTACTAGGTAACTAGATAATATGACAATAGTTTGTGCATCACATCTCTTCGTCCTGTCCTTCCACAGACTCTTCATTCTCTTCCTTCCTGGATCCTGGACTTGGTTCTCTCTGGGAAGGTGATAGTGTTAATTACTCATCTGTCTCCAGGCAGCGTCGTGGTCACGTTCAGCCTAGTGTTCCTACCCGACAGCACACTGGACATCTTCACCATCGCTAAAAATCTGATGGAGTCCCTGGAGAACAGCACGCAGTTCACCGTTGACAGAAACAGCACCAAGATCATGGGTATCACGATTTGGCAGTACACATACTCGTAGAAAATTTAGAACCCTTACGGGTTCTTCTAGAAAACTTTGTTTCCCTATGCTATGTTCTCTATGTTTGGAAAAGATTCCAAACAGAATCCTTGTGAGAGACTAAGAACCTGTCGGAACTCAGAGTCCTCCTCCGAGTGGATGCACCCCTAAAAAAATCCTTGAAGAACCCTTTTTTAGCTATGAGTTCAGTTAAATGTTGAATACTCGACAGATCCTACAGTAGGTATTAAGAAGAAAATGATCACCAGTCTGGTGATCTGGAGTTTATATCACACACTTATGGGACCTTTAAGGGTTCCCCCAGAGGGACAACTGAACAACCCTTGTACTGCTTTTCCTCGATTATAAGAATGATGTTTGAGAAATATAAATTAAGAATATCACAAGAAGTGTGTGTGTGTGTGTGTGTGTGTTTGATATGAAGTATGTGTGTGATATGAAGTGTGTGTGTGTGTGTGTGTTATGAAGTGTGTGTGATATAATACGAGGTGTTTTCTTGTGAGCTGTTACTGCACTGTTACTGTCTGCTTGTTTGTGCAATGAGGTGTGTGTTAACATCAGTTCCTCGTTATCAGACGTGAACGAGTGCGCTCTGGGCGAGGACGACTGTTCCCCGTGGGCCAACTGCGTGAACACGTTTGGTTCGTACATCTGTGAGTGTCGCTATGGTTACACTGATGCAAACCTTGAGAGGCCGGGACACACCTGCCAAGGTACAGCAGAAGCTAATTTACCAGGCTTTCACCTTCCAAATTTCCATTTACAGCCAACGGAAACTTTAACCCGACAGCTGAGTGTCTTTCATTTGTAAAAAAAAAAATAATAATCTTCCCTTCCCAACTTCAGTGGGTTCTGCTATATGGAGAAACATCATGAGTGTGTCACTCCTGAACTCTGAGCTGGCAGAACATTTCCCTTTTCCCTGATCAGTGTTTTCTACATGCCATGAAATATCATGAATGTAAGCATTATTTTATGCTAGAAGTGATTTGGATAATTAAATTAAAGTTCACATTTGACTTATTCTCCTATTTTGTGATAGTGTTTACATTCAAATGGTAAAGAAGAAGGATGGCACTTTATGATTGTGTATTGATTTACTCAGTTATGTCTTGATTGATCATTGGAGTGAATATATCCTGTTCCCATCATATAGATTCTGTTCATATGATTAGCAGATGAGAGAAATAAAAACATGTTCTGCATTTGGTCTGGGGTTTGGCGTAATTATATTAACACCAGATTTTCAAGTCTGTAACAGCAGAAATTGTTTTTTACATTCTTTTTCTACTTAAAGTGATGCACATCTTCCATTTTTATCCATACTTTCCAGCCAACCACGTGACAGCTTCCACTTCTCCAAATACCACAAGTCCATCTACAGAGGAGGTCTCTACAACATTCAAAATGAGCATTCTCTCTCAAAACACAACCACAACCACAACCACGACCACATCCATTCCCATCAATGATAAAACCACAACATCCTCTTCATCATCATCTATATCTATAAACTCCATACCTGTAACGCAAGACACCAGTGTACCGGACAGTTCATCAACAGCTCAGCCATCTGATAACAAAACCAGTGAAATAATAACCACTCCATCTTCTTCTACACCATCCACCACTTCCACCACCCAAACCACTGTAACAACAACTTTAACCTCCACCTCCCACTCCTCCATGTCACCCATCTCTCAAACGGAGTCCATCACGGTGGAGTGCGCTCCTGGGTTCATGGTTGTATCCGTGTCCCGAAATTTCCTGGACTTGAAGCACATCTCTGAGTCCTCGCTGTACCTGGGCGTGCCCAGCTGTAACCTGACTGAGGGGAACGTCACCCATGTCAACCTCTTTGTGGCCTGGGGAACGTGTGGAACTCAACTGAGGGTAAGTGCTAAAGATATTCCCCCTGTTCGCTATAGCAGTGGAGGATCCATCTTAAAATATCTTTACAATCTTATAATTAGAATAACAATTACCATAAAAAATATTTAGGAAAACAACCCAAAACACCTCTCTGTGCTTGGGCATGAAGAAACATTAAATACATGTAAAGAAGTGAGGCATCTTGTGAGGAATAAATCACTTTATTTGGTGCTATTACAGGAAAATCATCTGGAGTTGGGGGGGTCAGGATTCGTAGGTTCATGAGGTTTTGGGCAACAATACTGGAATAAAACCAGAATTTAACCACATGCTCTTGTTATTTATTAATTACATCAGAAAATAAAAAATAACACTTTATTAGGACAATAAAATATTCGAATATCAGAGAAATTGGACAAGACCCACATAATTTTCTCCGTACCTCCGTACCGCGCCTACTGACCGTGCTTTACATGTTCTGATTTATTTTTATTCTTCTTCCCCCCAGAATAACAGCCAGAACAGCACAGTGCAGGTGACTCTCTATAACACGGACGCTCGGCTCCAGGTTCCTGTCATCTGCACATACATCAACAGTTTTATCATCTCCGCTGGATACAGTTCCTCCGGGTACTACGCTGCCATGGCAACCGCATCCTCCCCCTGCTGCTGAACACACTGATAGGCTGTTAGCTTTCCTGTAGTACCGAGCAGTGTCAAGTCCCCAGCATGGCCCTTTACATTTCATTACATCACAACTTTTATATATATATATATATATATATATATAAATATATAAATATTTCAATATCGTTCCCTCTTCCTTCAGGTACGATATGATTAACAATCTGGTGGAGGGATCTGGGATGTACCATGTGACGGTGCGACTGCTGAACGGGACGTACCCTCTGCCTCAGAACTACACCCTGTCCCCGGAAGATGAGGTCATCATCGAGGTGGGGCTGAGCTCCAACATGTCGCAGATTAAAGTGGTCATTAACAAATGCTGGGCAAATCCCAGCAACAACCCGGCCGAGCTGCCCAACAATGTCTTCCTCGAAAACAGGTCCGCACTCATTCTACTGCACACACCTTACCTGTCTGTCTGTCTGTCTGTCTGACTGACTGTCTGTCTGTCCATCTGTCTCTCTCTGTCTGTAGTTGTCCCGTCCCGGACAGATACACCAAGATGGTGCAGAACGGTGAATCCACTCGCTCTCTGCTGGCTGTAAATCTTTTCCAGCTGGTGGAATACGACGTCATTTACCTGCACTGTCAGATTCAGATCTGCATCGAGACGACCACAGCCACGTGTCGCCCTGTGAGTTTATATCACACCTTTAAGCTGGGATTGATTGACGTTAATAAGGTTAATAATAACAGTAACACAGGAAAAACACAGGACCGTACATGTAACCATTCTGATGTAAAGACGTCAATAAAACATCATGTATTTTTAGCAGAGGCTTCTTTTATTGTTGTTGAAATATTGGCAAACCTGACTGACATTAACATTAACTGCCATATTAATACGTTGTGTGTCTGTAGAACAGCATGAGACGGTTGCTTTACTATTGAATTACTCTGCATTAGGATTGTAACACGGTTCCTCGGCTGGCGAGAACCTCCAGAGGCGCTAATGTGGTCGGGATGGCTAAAGCCTCATACGGTCCTCTACTGAAGTCACATCTGGGTGAGGAGATCGTCTGTCCCGCACACTACACTGTGTTTAATAAACCACGGCTATATGTCAGTATGTAATGTAAAGATGTGAGAGTTTAACCAAGCCCACAGGTTTATATCCTCTAACACTGTTATGTAATGGAGGGGGAGACGGATGCAGTTGCAGGTAAAACAGCTTTTAATAGCAACAAATCCAAATCGATTAGCAGGGTCAGGGTCAAAAACGAGCAAAGTTCATGCGATGAGCAAACAGACTAAAAGCAGGCAAGGCAAAGACCTGAACGATAAACAAACAGGGTCAGAACCAGAGGAGCAATAAACAGATAAGGGCCTGGTATAGTCAGGAGCACAGACTCATACTTCACAAACTGCTTGTGACTGAAAATCTCTTTTTTTGAAAGCTTCCTGTGTGAGTACAGCTGATTGAACACTGGTGAAAGAAGGAGTCTCCAGTGTCAGCGCTTTGTAACAGTCAGAGGTAAAGGTGTAACTTTAAGTTTTCCGACGTCTTCAGGACAGAGGAGTTTACGCTTCTTTGCGGTTTCTCGGTAACACGACAAGCTGCGTTTTTTTTTTTTTGTCTTATTAACTTGAAGAGAGAGAATAAAGAGAGAGAATAAAGAGAGAGGATAAAGAGAGTCTGGTGAGGGAACCACTGTTTATAGCTGCTATAACGTAAGTGAGAACAGGAACTAACATTAAATGCAACTATAAACAGATAAAAAGTATGACGTGTCGTTCTTCAATAGATTTTTAAAAAAATACAAAATGACGCTGGTATAGGAAAACAATCAACTCTGGGCTGTAGCAGAAACTGTGTGTGTGTGTGTGTGTGTGTGTGTGTGTGTGTGTAGGCGTGACCGTGCAGGACATGGTGTGGGACATGCGCACTATCGGCTTCATCCTCTTGGCGTTGGGAGCGTGTGTGTTGGCGCTCGGAGCCGTGGCCGTGGTTATGTTCTGCAGGCGCAGGATGGGAAACTACAGCTTCCAGTTCAAACCACGTGAGGAGAACTTCACCTACCACGTCTTCGACGCCTGAACACGTGAACACGTGAACACCTTCAGTCCTGCGCTTGCTCCATCACTGACCTGCATTTACTCTGCTTATATAACTACTGAACAAGCTGTAGCGTGCTGCTGTGTGTTAGTCCACGTGAATATTACCATTACTATTGCTGAGCAATATTTACATCATCATCATCATCATCATCATTACCATCATCATCATCTTCATCATCATATACGACACGCTTTCTCTTTCAGTGGTGTTGATTTTAATTTGTCTGTTTTTAACTTTCGAATTTAATCTCTCTCACTTCTCTCTTTGAATTTAAATCTCCTTTTTAATTTCATCAGGTTTCCTCAGCTGCATTACAGTGTAAATTTACAGTGTAAAGCTATAACGTTATAATGTTTTAAAAACAAAGTGATATAAGAATACAATTTCATTTACCGTGATATATTACAATTTATATCAATATCACTATATTTTGTGTACTAATTGAGTTGAATAGTGAACGGCACAATTCATTCGGGTAAATAAATCTAATAATCTCAAACAATCTTTGTGTGAAAGTGTTTTACTCTTTAAATTAGATACATTGCGGAAATTTGCATTTTATTTCATTTCCTTTTTGTAAACACACACACACACACACACACACACACACACACACACACACACAAAACCAAACGTGAAATGATATATAGAGGTAAAAGCACAAATTACAGCTTTACCATCACTAGAGGACACTGTTGGGTTAAACGTGTGTGTGTGTGTGTGTGTGTGTGTGTGTGTGTGTGTGTGTGTGTGTGTGTGTGTGTGTGTGTACCCACCCACACTCCTGCAGATGGTACCCTCTAAGTCTCAGGAGAATTCACACACACACACACACACACACACACACACACACACACACACACACACACACACACACACACACAATTTTCCAGGAGGCGATTCTTTCAGTCTTTGTTTAGCAAAGGCAGAGTGTCTCCATGGTAACATTTTGAGAGAGAGAGAGAGAGAGAGAGAGAGAGAGAGACTTCTGAGCTTTGAATAATTCAAAAGATCATGAACAAGATGAATGGCTGATGGAGAAACACACACACACACACACACACACACACACACACACACACACACACACACACACACACACACACACGGAGTGGCCTGTAAGTGCAAAACACAACAAATCAAAAACACATCAGCATGAACTCTAAAGGAAAAGGGGAGGTCCTTACCGAACATCACATGATCAGCTCACTGCTGATTGGTCACGTTTTAAACGGAAAACGATTTACTGTGCCCTTCCTGCTGTTATTTTCTTTCTTTAGCATTTCCAGGTTAGTACAGGTTCATATGTCCTCTTAAACATCCTCCAGCACTCTGTGTCTCTCAGACTGATGCACACTGCAGCCAATCAGCAGCGAGCATGTGATGTGATGTTCACTAAAGACCGCCCCTTTCCGTTTTCAGTCATGCCGCTTTCGATTAAAGCTTGTAACCTCCGATAAGGAAAAACAAAAGAATTCACCCCATCAGAAATGGAGCTCCTACTCAGAAATTTGGGAAGGGTTCCTCAACCCCGATCGGCACATGACGTCACGTCAACATGGCCGCTCACACCGTTAAAAAACATTACAATTTTATAGACTTTACAGTAGGATTTACTTTAGATCACTCAACATAGACGCATTCATTAGTTAAATCTGTAACACTGACCTTTCAGTTCGCTGTTTTGAGAAAGTAAATACCTCATAAACTCTTGATAATGTTAGCCGGCTAGCTTGGCACTTCATAATTGCATAATTCCGGTCATTTATATACAGTACATAAAGTTTCTACATATTTTATCCAGCAGATATCCATTTTATTCCAGTTTTGCTAAACGTTTTTTCCTAGCACTGAGCCTAACTTGTAGTGACTAAGCGGCATTGTTATGGAAGATGTTAGCTAAAATCGGGCTAGCTAGCTAAGCAGGATACAGACAAATCCTAAATCTCCTCTGTGCTCTCATTACACTTTACACTCGTACATCCTCAATACTCCACGTTCCCCCTGTTTGTAATCGTGGAAACGCTATATATATATATATATATATATATATATATTACCACCTGTGGTTGTAAATAGCATAAACACACTTCCTGTGCAGGCAGGATGAGATCTGAATGAAAGCTGGACTTGGAGATGATTTGCTCATTTCAGTGCGTTTTTATTCACACGAAGACTTTTTATACAGTGATGATGTACATTAAGGAAGCACTTCATGGTGTTGATGGTCTCTCTCTCTCTCTCTCTCTCTCTCTCTCTCTCTCTCTCTTTGTGATATTAACCGCGTTATTCTCAAGCGTGGACAGTGTGAACCGAAAGCAAACTCTTAGCACCATTTTAAACTTTGCAAACAGTCTGTGCAGAAAATAATCATCATGACTTTATTATAAGGAAGCTCTGGAGTGTGTTTCATAATTATAATATACTACATACATTATATATACATACAGTACTTTAATATTCCAACATGTGCTTCGGTTCTCACCTTAAAGAACCTTATTTCTATTACAGAGACCAGAATCAGCTGAGTGTAAATGTCAGGCAGGATAGAAGTGTGTGTAGACGTGAAGCAGAAGGCGAGTGTGTGTGTGTGTGTGTGTGTGTGTGTGTGTGTGTGTGTGTGTGTGTGTGTGTGTGTGTGTGTGGATTGTTCTCATCCAGATTGTTGATACTGATAATCAATAGAAATCAGACAGGTTTTAAAAATAAATATTATAGATGTATTGCCATAAACCTTAAACATTGCTAAGTAGTGAATATTACATGTCTCTTTCTGTCTGTCTGTCTGTCTGTCTGTCTGTCTGTCTCTCTCTCTCTCTCTCTCTCTCTCTCTCAGTATTTAACATCAGGGGCGAAGCGCACTACAGCCTTGCTGCGGGGTTCCTGTGGCTCCTGCTCTTCTCCAGAAGTCCCAGAGGAATAAAAATCACTGACTCGTCCAACTGCAGACTCTGATTCACTAGGGTTAGGATGGAGAGAAAGACAGGGAGAGAGAGAGAGAGAGATGAGGAGTGACAGACAGACAGAGAGAGACAGACAGGCAGAGGGAGAGAGAGAGAGAGAGATGAGGAGTGACAGACAGACAGAGAGAGACAGACAGGCAGAGGGAGAGAGAGAGAGAGAGAGAGAGAGAGCGAGAGAGAAAGAGAGAGATAAGACATGTTATCCAGTACAAGTGGAAATGAAGCCTTGAACATCCTGTGTGTTGTTATTAGCATTATATTAGTGTATTATTACTAGGCTATTTATTGTAATCAGATTTTGCTGAGTGACAGGGGGGCGGAGCTTAGGTTAAATCAAATCAGACAATTACAAACTTGATTAAATGACATCACCACAAGCATTTCTTTTCATCTTTTCCAGCTCACTGTAGTCTATCTGAATGAATCACTCTTTTTAAAAACACTTTTCTGGCTGCGAGCTTCAGGATCTTGCAGGTTCCAATCTGGCTCTTCAAGCCAAATCAAACCAAACCAATCATTTAGATTAGATTTAGAGTTGAGGTTGAGTCTGTATGGGTTTGTCAGGTTGTTCAAGACTTCAAAATGTTCAGGAGAGACTACAACAAAAACACAAACACACACAAAAATACAATCAAACAGACACTGTAAAAAATGTACACTACACAAATGACACAATATGCTCTATGACAAAGCAACTGATTACATCGTCTCGTCTAAAATCGTTAGCGTACAAAACTCAAATCTTATGATCATATGATCAGAATAAATTTCGACTCGAATTATGTGGGTGTGTGAGCGGACGCTTAGGTCATTCATTATAATTGAGCTCTCATTACCGAAACATATGGCATGATATATCGATCATACCGGGAGATATTTCAGAGATATCACACTAACACTCAGTCAAATATATCAGACCATATATCGGACATATCAGATAATCATGGTGAAATATATCGGATGATATGTCGGACATATCAGATAATCATGGTGACATACATCAGACGATATATATCGGACATATCAGATAATCATGGTGAAATATATCAGACGATATGTCGGACATATCAGATAATCATGGTGAAATGTATCAGACGATATGTCGGACATATCAGATAATCATGGTGAAATGTATCAGACGATGTATCAGACATATCAGATAATCATGGTGAAATATATCAGATGATATATATCAGACATATCAGATAATCGTGGTGAACTATATCAGACAATATATATCGGACATATCTGATAATCATGGTGAAATATATCAGACGATGTATCGGACATATCAGATAATCATGGTGAAATATATCAGACGATGTATCAGACATATCAGATAATCATGGTGAAATATATCAGATGATGTATCAGACATATCAGATAATCATGGTGAAATATATCAGACGATGTATCAGACATATCAGATAATCACGGTGAAATATTTTGGAGGATATATCGGACATATCAGAGAATCACGGTGAAATATATCAGACGATGTATCAGACATATCAGATAATCACGGTGAAATATATCAGACGATATATCAGACATCAGATAATCGTGGTGAAATATATCAGACGATGTATCAGACATATCAGATAATCGTGGTGAAATATATCAGACGATATATCAGACATCAGATAATCACGGTGAAATATATCAGACGATGTATCAGACATATCAGATAATCGTGGTGAAATATATCAGACGATGTATCAGACATATCAGATAATCGTGGTGAAATATATCAGACGATGTATGACCTCACATGCACACACAGAATGCGTGGATCTCATATGCAAATGCTTTATATTTAAATATGTATTCAATATGCTAAATATTTAGCGTAAGTGAATGAACACATTTCGTACGTAGCTTTAGGACAAAACAACGCCGCTGCTCTGAGCTAATGCTTTCCATATGGAAGAGAATGATGTGTGCATGCCGTGTGTGCTGCCTGTGCGTATGTAAAGGGTTCATGAAAGGCCGTGCCTCGTCTCGGGTGTGTCTTTACCTTGGGTCAGGTAGAGCGCAGCGCCACAGGTGTTGCTTTAGCGTCTGCACCCAACCGATATCTCGGATTGGCTGACAGAGCTGAATGTAGTGCTGCTGTTTTAGCACGAGCCTTAAAATTAAAATAAAAAACAAAACAAACAAACAAAAAAAAAAAAAACGAGACGAGAAAAAAGGCCACGGATTAGCTACATCAAAGTCAACGTTTCTCACAACATGGCGAATAAAACCAGGTTTAAATATGTGAGTAAATACACATCGGATTACTGGGATGCGAGAAAATCCTCCGCCATGACATCATCACCTGAGTGAAGTAATCCTGCAGGTACACTGAATCTGTCGTCTTTACTGAAAAGAGGAGCGATTCGAACGCCACTGGCATCCTTCTTTTATCTGCACATACTGCTGAAATATACTGAAAGATCACGCTGGATATCATTCGATGATACTGTATATATCAGATACATCGGACAGTGACTCGGACGAAATATCGGATTTATGAATGTTCACTCAGGATTAAGACGGCTGTGTGAAAGGAGGTTCGGGCTACAGACGACATAAACAGAGGTGTGTTCATATTTAATCGTTAGCTAACGCTGCTCTACTGGAGTTCTCTTCCATGTGGAGTCACACACACACACACACACACACACACAAACACACACACACTCTCACAACACGGACAGGAACACAAGACAAAGAACAACAACAACAACAACAACAACAACAACACACACACTATCGTTCACCTACCGTTTACTCCCAAACCCTCCATGCTCCCGGGGAAGAGAGGGATGAGGCGGAAAAGAGGGGAAATGGGAAGAGGAAGGGGGGACTGGAACTAAGAGGTGAATGAAAGGAGGAAGAACGGGAAGAGCGGGATGGTTAGGAAGGGAGAAGGAAATAGGAAGAGGGCAAACAGGAAGAAGGGAGTGAATGAGATGAACAGGTGTTTGGGAAGAATGAGCAAGAGGAATGGAAAGTGAAGAACGAACGAGAAGAGAGGAGAAGAGCAAGGAGGAAGGAAGGCCGGATGGAAAGACCGGGCACAAATACGAAGAGGGAGGAAGGGGAGGACAGGGCGACTGCTGGGAAGATGTGGCAAGTGGGAAAGAGAGGGTGAATAGGAAGTAAACAGGAAGAGGAAGTAGAGGGGGTGCTTGGGATGACAGGAGTGAAGGGGGAAAAAAAAGCAGAGGGGGCTGATGGGAGGAAGAACGAGGTGAAAAGGAAGAGTGGGACGAGTTGGGAAGAGAGGGAAGTGAAAATGAGAAAAAAGAGAGAGATAAGTAAGTGGGGAGAGAGAGGAGAAAGAAGAGAGAGAGGAAAGACAGACAGAGAGAGAAGAGAGAAGAGAGGGAGCCCTCCCGCCTCTCAGACAAAACAAAGCGAGACACTTCGGCTTCTGCGTTTCGCGTTTATTAGCAACATTTTCTATAATTATGAGCAAGCAGAGAAAGAGTACAGGTCACATGATCACAGGTTCATCATCGCCGCTCCGTCACTCGTGTATCGATGTTTGAACAGTGCACGAAATAAAATAGCACCAGTGATAAGCAGGTGTGGTGTGTAGAGCACGGTTGACCCCCCCCCCCCCCCCCCCGTGAAGCCCACGTCTGTCTCTGCGTACTCGACGCCCCCATTGCTCTGTGCTAATGCTAATGCTAATCAGCAGCTTCCGAACGTCACTGAGATGCGACGAAACTAGCCCATGTTTGTTTCTGCAACTTTCCCGCCCACAGATTTTCCGGGAATATTCCTGAGGCCGATTCACACTGAAGACGAGAAGTGCGAAATATTCACAAGCGTTTCTCTTCACATCACAATCTGTTCACAAAAATAACCAGCAGAGCTGAAACGATCGCTCTTTTTCTCCTAAATAATAAGGACGGTGATACGACGGGGCTCGGCCGCCATGTTGGCTCGGCCGCCATGTTGGCTCGGCCGCCATGTTGGCCATGTGACCGTCAGGGCTTTAGCAGAGGCAGCGGTGCAGCGAGTGCAGATTTTATTCAAAGTAAAATGCAGCCAGATTACCAAAACAATGGGAAGAAGAACTAGAACAGAGAAAACTAGGCAAAAACAATTGAAATCATAAACGGGACTGAGGAGAGCCCGACGACACACAACAAAAACAACAACAACAACAACAACAACAACAACAACAACAGAAGCTTGGCAATGAGACGGTGAAAAACAGGAACTTAAACAGCGGTGCATGATTAAAGTAAAACAGGAAACGGTTGTGAGTGAACATGTGACATGCAGGGGCTGATGGGTAACGTAGTCCGGCACTGATTTCGGCATAACCCTGACAGTGACGTCGTGTGAGCTGTCTAAAATAAAAAATGTAAATAAAAATTGTAAATAAAAAACATATCGTTCTGGGTGATCAGGGAAAAAAAAAACAACAGAAAAAAAGATGTGTTGTGTCAGTGTGGCGGTTTGGGGGTTTATTAAAAAGCACGTCGTATTCAGTGTGAATTAAAGAGGAAAAACAATCCCACTTCTTTAAAAGAATTTCTATAATCCCCAAATCCAGAAGGAGAAATTCCACAAGCAGATCAGAATCAACTGTTATTAAGAGTGAGATACACACGAGTGTCTACAGCAATCAGACCCACAGGGAATGAAGAGGAGGGAGAAGTGACATCAAGTCCCAAGACACGCACGAGAGCAGAGACAGACGAGGGAACACCAGCAGGGTGGGACATGATCCAACACACACACACACACACACACACACACACACACACACACACACACACACACACACACACACGTCCATGAAGGAATTCAGACTAAATGCAAAGCCGTGAATTAATGTTCACTTCCTACACACTGACTCACTCTTCAACACTGTGTGTGTGTGTGTGTGTGTGTGTGTGTGTGTGTGTGTGTGTGTAAGTAAAGATCAAAAGTCAAACTATCAAGAAGAAAAGCACATGGCCGAGGACATGGAGTGTGACTTGGACAGCATTTACTAACACACTGCGGAGGAAACTCTGAGAGAGGTGAGGGGGAGGAAAAGGGAAGTGTGAGAAGAGAGAGAGAGAGAGAGAGAGAGAGAGAGAGAGAGAGAGAAGGCGAGAAAGGACAAGAGTGGAAAGCAAAGGAAGGGAGGATAAAGATGAAAGAAAAAGTAAAAGAGGACAGCGAGAGGTAACCGAGGACAAGAAGGAATAAAGGGACGAGGAGGACAGAGAGGAATAGGAAGTGGGCGGAGCACTGTGGGGTGTGTTGGGAAAAGAGAAAAAGGGAATGAGAAGAGCGAGCAAGTGAGAAGAGAGATGAAGAGGACGAGAATGGAAAGAGAAGGGACAATTAGGAAAAGGGGGGAAATGGTACGAGAAGGATGGATGGGAAGAGGAGAAAAAAGGGAAGAAGGAGCAGATGGGAATACAGGGTGCCTGGACGAGGAAGAGGTGGAGGAGGAGGAGGACGAGGAGGAAGAAAAAAAGGAGGATGAGGATGAGAAGGAGGAGGATGAGGAGAAGGAGGATGAGAAGGAGGAGGATAAAAAAGGAGGAGCAGGAGGCTGAGGAGGAAGACAAGGAGGATGAGGAAAAGGATGAGGATGAGAAGGACAATGCAGAAGAGGAGGAAGATTAAAAGGAGGAGGAGGAAGACAAGGATGAGGAGGAGGAGGACGAGAAGGAGGAGGACGAGGAGGAAGATCAAAAGGAGGATGAGGAGGAGGACAATGAGGAGGAAGATAAAAAAGGAGGAGCAGGAGGCTGAGGAGGAAGACAAGGAGGATGAGGAAAAGGATGAGGATGAGAAGGACAATGAGGAAGAGGAGGAAGATTAAAAGGAGGAGGAGGACGAGGAGGATGAGGACAAAGAGGATGAAGAGCAGGATGAAGAGAATGAGGAAGATGTGTGGAACCGTCTCACATTAAAACATCGTTAATGTTTGGTTGAATATGGAGGAGGTGTGATTTAACTGTAAAGATAATCTCTGGACAGCTGCAGGGCGTGTCCACCATCCCATTAGGGGACTGTATGTGTGTGTGTGTGTGTGTGTGTGTGTGTGTGTGTGTGTGTGTGTGTGTGCGTGCGTGTGTGTGAGTGAGCACATCCTGATTTGGTCTTTTAATCCATTGTTATCTAACACACCCACAGAGCCGAGATCTAACATCTAATCTACGCTATTTCCCCAGAAGACAAATACACACGACATCCCATAATGCATAATCACATCACTCTGATCTAGTTGGTTGTCATAGCAACAGCGACCCACCCCTCATTACCGGATGGACTTCTGTGTAACTCGACACACACCCTAGAGTTGGGAGGAAATGATGTACGTTACACAGAGCTGGTGGAGCTGGACTTCCTCTAATCACTCCTTTTATGGTAATCATGAAAAATAAACAAGGGCGCGTCTCAAATCGCGCGCTGTGCACACTACTCTCACACCACGCACTTCACCCTGTGGTAGCTGGACTTTTTTACCGCAGCACCGTGCTAAACCCAACGGTAATTTTTAGCGCTAATAAGAAACGTTATTAAAGTTTCCTCGTTTAGCGACTGCAGGGTTTCCTCCGTCACACCCTCCACAAAGGGCAGGTATTAAACATAGCTAGCTGTCTAACATAGCACAGAGATTATCACTCATCAGCTTAGCATAAACTGCTGAATCGCTAGCTTGGTAATTAGCTACCGTCATTCTATAATGTAACGTATTAAATATAATAAGAGCACGACTACGGGAGCCAATGATGAAATCCAGGCTGTACATCTTCCCTTCTCCAATCTGAAGTGTTTACTTATTTTAAATTCAATAAATAAATACAATTATGAAATTAATAAAATAATAATACAATAATAATATTACTACATAAATAATTATGAAACAATTAATTTATTAATAAATAATTAATAAATATATTCGTAAAATGACTAAAATAACAGTAATGATGTGTTTTTCTGAAGGTTTACTGTATTACTGTAATACAGCTTATATTTAGCTTTTTATTACAATAATATCTGATAAAATGAACCAACACAAACTCTATAAAAATGTAAACGACCGTCAAATAAACGTAATCGTCCTTTTTTCCTAAAACATTTTATTTTATGGTTTACGTCAGTTTACCACGGCTGACGGATAAATTGTAATTTTGTAAAATGACAGTAAGATAATAATAATTTCCCATTTTTCTGGAGGTTTAATTAGTGTAATATTTAACAGTTTGTGTAGTTTATGACTTACTGTAATGTAACAGTAGAGTAACACGGGCTTCCTCTTTAGTAAGGACACTTTGTCTGTGTATTAATAGTGCACTAGAATGTAGTACGCGATTTGAGACACAGCCAGAGACACGTGCTCAGACAGGCAGATACACACACACACACACACACACACACACACACACACACACACACACACACACACACACACGCAGGCAGGAAGGATGCACACATTTATCAAAGGGTTTGTGTCATTTTTTGTTGTTGTTGTCGTTCTGGGAGAGAGAGAGATGGAAATGTCTGGTTTAGGGTTCATGCTGCATAAAATTCATCACCGACACGACAGAGTTCCTTTCGTTAAACTCGTCCCGAGCGAATTAACGCATTCCATCATCCGCTCCATGCAGTGAACCAGCATCAGCATCGGCACCAGCATCATCCGCACCATCCATGGGCCAACCGGTGTAGCGGTTGCCATGGAAACCTTGCCACTGGAGACGAGGAGCGAGGGGGTGGGGCAGGGTGGGATGGGGGCAGGTGGGCGGAGCTGAGGCGAATGCAAATGATGAGTGATTGCATAATGAGGGGGGCGTTTTACATTTCATAATTACAAGAACCCGACGACCTTAAGAGAGAGAGAGAGAGAGAGAGAGAAAGAGAGAGAGACAGACAGGGACAGATAGACAGACACTAAGATGAGAAAGAGAGAGAGAGAGACACACACACACATATGTCCTGATTTTGTCGTGTCCCTGGGTCAAACAGGGCGGAGCTTAAATCCATTAACCAATTAACCAATCGTAAACCTAGTTAACAGTTCGGCTAACGATAAATGGATTTTAATTAAATTTACATAATGTAATACTCATACCTAATGTTAGCTAGCCTGCTGTCTAGCTAACCGACATCGTTAATGAAAGACGGGTAGCTTAGCTAGCTTAGCTAATGTTGCTAAACTATTGCACTGTGCAATTAAAACCAGTATCTTAGTCTAAACACTACATGGAGCCGAAGGAGAAAAGGAGAAAAGCTAGCGCTGATGTCATACAATCGAGTATGGAATCAGATGATCATATTTAACTTAAGCTCCGCCCCTTTTGACCCTGGGACATCTGTCGTTTGGCAAGATCAGGATGTGTGTGTCTGAGAGAGAGAGAGAGAGAGAGAGAGAGAGAGACAGACAGATGAGTGTGGAAGAGAGGAAGAGCACTACAGTGAGGGAAGAGTCGCTGAGTGCAAAGCTCTTAGCTGATTGGTCCAGCCTCGGCGGCTGTGCTGAGGAAGAGAGGAAGTGAGAGGAGAAGTGCGGTGGTGTTTACTCTTTCGCCTCAGCCAGTTTGTTGTTCATCTCTTTACTTTTCTCCTTGTCGCTCGGCCGCTGGTTCTCGGAGCTCTTCTTCTTGGAGCCGCGAGCCGACCCCGACGCCGCCTGCTTCTCCTTCGACTTCTTCACCGCTTTACCGCGGGAGGACGAGGAGGACGGCGTCTTTTTCGGCTTGGAGTGCGGGAGACTCGATCTGTCCACCTACAAAGAAACGTCAAACCGTGAAACGCAAACCTACCTTTAAAAGCACTAGTTACTGACTTTTCAGTGGATATTTATGAGCGTGGGTGTGGCTAATTTATCAGGTGATCTACTTGATGCACCTGATCTTCTTCTTTATTTAGCTGGTGGGAATCGCTTTCGTTTTTTCCCCTCACTGTCATTTAAAGCAATGGTGATGTGTGTTTGCGGAAATCAATTTAAATTAGTGCGCTCAATAAAAGATTTCACTTTAATCAAATATGCGGTCTGTATGTAGACATCAGTGTCTCGTGCAGACGTCCCTTGCACCTATTTAAAAATGTACGGTAGTGTGTAGTGTGTAGTGTGTAGTGTAGCGTAGACTAAGAGCTTAGACTAAACACAGAAAAGTCTTTTCCACCTCGGACGAGGAAAAACTTTTCCGTCTTTTCTGTTCCAATTCTACATTTGTCTCATCATCATATGCGCTGCTGGAGGTTCTGAGTATAAATGAGCTGGATGTTGTCTCACTTTAGTGAGCTCGAAGTGGGGTTGGTTGTACAGCATGCGCACTCTCCTCCTGTCCTGCGCCTTGTTGTCAGTCAGCTGCACTTTGGACTGTTCTCCCCTGTAGCTGGCGCTGTAGCTGGTCTCCAGGGCGGCCTTGTCGTCCGGGGGCTGGGACTGAGATTTGGCGCGGGTGAGTTTCGTCGGTTTTACGTCCACGTTCGCTTTAAACTCCGTCCTGCAAAAAAAAAAACCAACAACAACAAACGCAGAACGAGGATGAGATCAGAGACGAGGAGATGGAGGAGAGAGTCGGTGAGTGATGACGTGTAAAATAAAAGAAACCTGATTATCTGGAGAAACGAGCGGCGCAACTGGAAGCCATAAGCGAATGCAAAAATCAGACTTGAATCAGGTGTTTTCAGTCTTATCCGCAAAGTGCTGCTGTGGCTGCAGGTTCTCATTCCAGCCTGATAGCAGGTTCACTGGATAACCGACTGGAGACTAAGATGAAGTGATGAGATAAGTGGAATCAGATGAAATCAATGTGTGGGTACGGTTAAAGCCCCCTGACTTACACAAACAGAAATAACACTGAGCTTCCTGATTAGCACACACTGCTGTATTCAGTGAAAATCACCACCACTGTGTGTGTGTGTGTGTGTGTGTGTGTGTGTGTGTGTGTGTGTGTGTGTGTGTGTGTGTGTGTGTGAAAGAGTTTTTTTTCCGCAGCAACATGAAAATCTTGAAAGCCATCAGGAGTGTCAGGTTACTCCGTACCGTCGGAAAGCGTGGGCCGAGGATTTTCATGACACAGCACTTTTACAACATCTATAATATGAGCTGATTCACCTTTTCTAATGTGTGTGTGTGTGTGTGTGTGTGTGTGTGTGTGTGTGTGTGTGTGTGTGCAAATATAGATGAGAAATGCACCACACATCCATTTTTATAAGCACAGAAAAAAAGCTATAATGATTCTAAATGCTTTCCTGCTAATAATAATACACACACACACACACACACACACACACACACACACACACACACACACACACACACATATATACATATACACATATACACAAGTGTGAAAGTGTCCAGAAGAACTGTGTCTGGTTCTGCAAGATGCTCAATAAAACTTACCAGCTCATTTCCTTATAAAATATATTATTTTAATTTTAATTTTTATTAACATTTTTATTTTTTTTGTCACACCAAATATTGACTTTGATTCATTTACTACTGTTTACTGATCTTTACTGTATTTTTTTTTTTTAAATGTAGAAACATTTAGTTTCATTATTCTGAAGGCATCTTTGCTCTACAGCGTTTATATATATATATATAACTCATACAGCTATAATAAAGAGCGCAGCAGCACATTTTCTGTCATTTATTGTGTCAAGATTTCTCCAGTTGAATACTGGGAAAACCTTATTCATAAAAATGTAAAGTAAATTTAATTTTAAAAGACTAAAATTTAGGTTTTAGGTTTGCTCTTTGCTAGCTGGCTCACTAGCTGGTGTTATTAGGAGGTCAGTTAACTAATCATTTATGGCATGTGGCAGAGACCCTTATCAAGACCACCGTACATCTGTCTCATTTAAACAGCTGAGCGGTTGAGGGTTGAGGGCCGTGATTACTCCTAACACATATTATAATCTCACTTATATCATTTGACAACCGAGTCCTGAATATTGTTTGACATTTTTACATAATGTACTGTAATGTAATGTAATGTAATGTAATGTAATGTACTGTAATGTAATGTACTGTAATGTAATGTAATCTAATGTAATGTACTGTAATGTAATGTACTGTAATGTAATGTACTGTAATGTAATGTCCTGTAATGTAATGTAATGTAATCTAATGTAATGTAATGTAATGTACTGTAATGTAATGTACTGTACTGTAATGTACTGTAATGTAATGTAATGTACTGTACTGTAATGTACTGTAATGTAATGTACTGTAATGTAATGTAATCTAATGTAATGTAATGTACTGTAATGTAATGTAATGTACTGTACTGTACTGTAATGTAATGTAATGTACTGTAATGTACTGTAATGTACTGTAATGTAATGTACTGTAATGTAATGTAATGTACTGTAATGTAATGTAATCTAATGTAATGTAATGTACTGTACTGTAATGTAATGTAATCTAATGTAATGTAATGTACTGTAATGTACTGTAATGTACTGTACTGTAATGTAATGTACTGTAATGTAATGTAATCTAATGTAATGTAATGTAATGTAATGTAATGTACTGTAATGTAATGTAATGTACTGTAATGTAATGTAATCTAATGTAATGTAATGTAATGTACTGTAATGTAATGTAATGTAATCTAATGTAATGTAATGTACTGTAATGTAATCTAATGTAATGTACTGTAATGTAATGTAATGTAATGTACTGTAATGTAATGTACTGTAATGTAATGTAATGTAATGTAATGTACTGTAATGTAATGTACTGTAATGTAATGTAATCTAATGTAATGTAATGTAATGTAATGTACTGTAATGTAATGTACTGTAATGTAATGTAATGTACTGTAATGTAATCTAATGTAATGTACTGTAATGTACTGTACTGTACTGTAATGTACTGTAATGTAATGTACTGTAATGTAATGTAATGTAATGTACTGTAATATAATGTAATGTAATGTAATCTAATGTAATGTAATGTAATTTATGCGCAGAAACTGAGGAGAATACATAAGATTAATTACCATATTCAGTAAAGCAATAAATAACTCGAGGGTGTGTGTTACAGCGATTGTATTACAGGTTATAGGCACGAGATGAAGCGAAATAAAACCCTTCCATGGTAAAATCACTGTAACACACACACACACACATACACACACACACACACACACACACACTCGAGTATATTATTGCTTTTATAAAGCAGCAACAAAAACAATACGATAAAATCGGGTGTTTAATAAATAATTACAATGATTACAAATAATATTCACAAAAAAACTATTCAGTCTGTTAGCATTAAGCTTTGGTTGCTTAGCAACACAACGACAACCTGGCGCATTAATACTGAATTCAGTTAAAGCGATGCGCTAACACGTGTGTGTGTGTGTGTGTGTATAACACCAATCAGATTTCAGATTATAAAGTATAATGTAAGCTTTATAACATGACATGTACAGGGAGGAAAGCTTCCATAAGGACCAATATGTTTACTGATGAATGAATTTATTCACTCATGAGTTTTGCTCCAATGGATTCTCCATTCTCTCTCTCTCTCTCCCTCTCTCTCTCCATTCTCTCTCTCTCTCTCACATCATATTCCCGAAGTAGAGGAAATTATCGACCGAGTAACGCGATTACGAAATAACTGAGAGCAGCAGAGGAAAAACCACTACAGTGCCATTACTCAAATGAATCCTCTGAATCACATCAGGAACACACAATACATTATGGTTTCTATAGCGACAGCTGGTTCACAGGGAACTGTATACAGGACGCTCCGCTAATAATAAACACATTAAAAAATCATTGATATGATTCTGATCTGGTGAAGGTTTCTGTTTATTTGTAACATGTATGGAAGGAGTCTCCAGTGTTTTAATTTTACTTTCCAGTTTTAATTGTTGGTAAGTTGCTGTGGTGTAAGAGGAATAAAACACCACCCCGGCGTTGATTGTTTTCCTGTAACAGCACGTCCTTGAGCGTATTATAAATAATTTGTTGTTTATAATAAACAGAAACAGGAAAAACAACATCAGCAAATGAGACAAGAGGAAAAACAGGCTGAGTGAGAAACAGACACGCAGAGAGCTTCATAACAATGACTCGGGTGTCCTGATGTTCATCTTGTGCTTGGTACTGACTCTAAAACCCAACACACACACACACACACACACACACACACACACACACACACACACACACACACTCCTACGCCTTAACTACTTCACTGCCCGTCGCCATGGTGATGCACTGGCAGCGTGTAGAGATGTGAGGAGATGCCAGAGAGGTGCATTGTGGGTAAACAATGGGGCATCTCAGCAATAAAGGCACCTCAGAGAGAGCATTATTTATACATGGCCCGTGTGCTATAAGCACAGAGAAAGAAAGTGAGGAACCCCAAACGCTCAGCTGAAGGGGCGGAGCCATCAGCAGACCTCCAGCCAATAAGAACCCTCTCCAGTTTGCCTGATGCTAAACCGGAGGCTATAGGCTGCATTACTGATTCCTTACATTAACCTCGTAGGGTCGGTGCATATCTAAGGAAGCAAAGCCAAGACTCAAACCCTCCCAGCACGAATGCGATGCTCATCTGTGATCGTATGTTTTCTTCATCACTCTTAGCTCCAAAGCAAACGTGACTTCACTCGGTCACTACATTTAACACGTCACATGCTATTTCGATTTTTTTTTTTTGCATAAAGTACATCTTTAATCTGTCCCTGATTAATCTGAGGCGGTCTCATCCACCGCAATGCTCTAGTGAGCGCTTTAATATATAATAACTGTACAGAAAAAAAGCTTTCCATGCTGTTGTTTGTCGCTCTGGTGGAACCCTGAAAGGTCCTGTGTGTAGAACCCTACAACTGAGCATGTTCTTGTCACAAAGGGTTCCGAGTTCTTTAGGAAGCCAGGAACCTTTAAGAACCCTTAAAAAGTGTAGAGAGGACTCTGAGCTCGCAGATTAGTGCGCCACGCTAAACTGGAGGCTATAAGCTTCCATTACTTGTTAGCGACATTAGGCTTGTAGCTCAGGTGCAACACTAAAAAAAATGTAAACTTCAGACGTGCCTGAGTGACTGCACGTGAGGTGAAACTGCACGCCTTTAACCTGTGGTGTACAGGGCGGAGAAACTCTGGGATTTTATTGGGACTCCTTCATGGAGTGAAAGAAACGTCACCTGTAGGAACTTCCGGCGCCGACCTCGTCTTTGATCTGCCGATTGAGCGCGTCGGCGGCCGCTCGTCCTCCGAACTTCTGCGACTCGTGCTTGACCTCTGACCCCTTGTCGGTCTGGTCCTCCATCTTCTTGGCCTGCCTCCGCTTCAGGATCTCCTTCTCCTGCACTCTGTCGGCGATCTGGCCCTTTTCTACGCCGCCGTCCTGCTCCGCGCGGCCGGCTTTGGGGATCCACGGGTGATCTCTGCGCGGGAGCGGCCACGGCTTAAAGTCCTTCTGGTACTGCGTCTCGGTGTCCAAGGGCACTTCCGGTTCGTGGTACTCGCGCTTGGGCTTGCAGCTCGGCTCACGACGTACGTTCCACGGTTTGAAGTCCTGGCGCATCACGGAGCCCTGCGCGCTCTCGCTGGACGCGGCCGTCGTGGGCGCGCCCGGGCCTTTAGAGACGACCTCCTGCGCGCTCCCAGCGCCGCCAGGCTGCGTTGCTATGGCGACCCCGCTTGCTCCGAGCTGAGCGCGCGGCTGGACCGTGTCACACGCGTCCGAGTAGTTCGTGAAGACCAAAGGCACCGCGATGTCGGCCTTGTCCAGCTGAGACCAGAACCGGGCCATACAGCACGCGCGGGTGATACACGGCCACGCCATGCTGTAATAACGGTTATGTGTTAATCCGCAGGTTGAATCAGTCGCGTTCACTCCGTCCCCGGTGCAATCTGACCGACTCAGGAGCACGAAATCCGTTATCTCGTGCGTCTCGATCGCCCTTACGGCAGCAGAACGCGAAATGTCCGGATATCAGAGATTTAATTTCCTCTTTCTTCTCAAAAACACTGTTGTTTTAAAATCATCGCTGCAGTGATGATGGTGATGGTGATGAAGATGATAGTCGAGGCTCTTCTGATTTTCTTTGTAATTTAACGCATCAAACAGCCTCGCGATGTCCGACCGTTCGCCCTGCTGCGCTCGTGCGCATCCACAACAGCCAGGGCTGGGGAGCCGATCCCAGAAAGAGCCGATTCTCTGATTCCTCAAAGCCTCGGAATCGATTCTACACACTGAATCGGCTCATATCGGCTCTGAAATAAACCACTGTTCCTTCTCGCTGCGTCAACACAAAATAATTTAAAGTACATAACTGGACCTTAAGGACCTTTAAGCTTCACTGTAATAGATGATTAAAGGTACCACATGCACCTAAAACAGGCACTCTTCATGGTACCACCCCAGCAACGAGGAAAAGTACAGTTTGGTACGGTTATTTATGAGAGTGCACGATGCAAAGTGAGAAGATATGACATTCTTTGGTCACTGTGTGAAAAAATACATCTCATTACGATACAAGTAGCTGCCGGGAGTCTGGCTGAAGTTTACATTATAGAAATCTGAAAACAAAATACATTTAAATCTCGTGACAAAAATCCCACTTTTATTGAAACAACAACACCGGTGCTAATGAAGTTATCGCAAGTTATATACAGATTTAACCAGGGTACATTAAAAGTTCATCAAGTTCATCATGAAGGGCCTCCAGCCTTGACACATGATAGTGAGGAATGACTCTTGATTCCCATGACTTTGAATCAGAATCGGAGTCGACTCCTGAACGGTCCTGATTCGAATAGCCCTAACAACAACACGGGAGAATTTCTGCATGGCGCAGCAGCCCCGCCCCACCCCACCTCGCCTCGGTCCCCCCCCCCCTCCCCCCCCCTCATCCTCTCTGATTGGTCAGTGGAGATTAAAAACAAAAACAAAGGTAAATATTAATAAATATTCATTTAATATTAATTATAAATATTTACATTTCAAGTCCGAAAATGAATGACACTTATCTAATATATGTAAGTGTAAAATTAATTAAGTAATTTATATGATGATGATGATGATGATGATGATGATTATTATTATTATTATTATTATTATTATTATTATTATTATTATTTAATAAAATAGTGCACTTATTTAGGTATTTAGCAACTAAAGCACAAGTAGGGTGCACATTCCAAAAGTGCACATTGATCCATCATAATGTCATAGTAATTTTTAAGAGGACTTATAAAAAGCCTTATAAGACGTTGTGAATGCTTTATGATAAAATATCAACCTTAAAAGAGCTACTGGATGCCAGTAAGCTTTAAAAAACAGCACAGAGGTTTAAATGAATGAGCCACTTTGTTCTTAAAAAAAACAAAACAAAACTCACATTCATCATTAACAATAATAAATCCAGTCATCAGAGGAGCTCGTGTTGTGCTTCAGCTAAAGGGAGCGTTTATTTTTGGACTCTGAACAAGCAGATGGTCGTTGTGTTCACACTGATGGTGCCATTGGCCGTTAGCCTCCGCTCACTAAAAGCGCCGAATCTCACACCAACCATCTCAGCTGTAGTAAACACACACAGCCGTGTTCAGTGTTCAGATTTATTCATGACCATGAATGAGACTGAGACCAAAACACACTGAACAATATAATTTGGTGCTTCATGTTACCTTCGAACCCTGAACCCTGAACCTACTCACTTGAAGCACCTCCACGTAACACATCATTGGTTGCATGCAGTATGTTGCTCCTTTACCAGTGGAAATTATTATTATTAGTTATTTATGTGATCTTGATAATAAAGTGTACTGGATGTAGAAAGCTACTGGGAACTTTTTACGAATAATTAAGGCGATCCCTAGCGAGCTAACACAGTTATGTTAGATAGAAATCTGCCTTATCTCTAAGTAGGCATTTTATGTTTAGTATAGTTTTTTGTCATCCTCACTACAGTCTCACAAACCAGGCGTTTAGCTCTTGTTATATGAGGTCTATTACATTTTACCGGATTTCACAAAAACGGGCTCGTCTGAAACGCTCAGCCGGCAGATCAAAGACGAGGTCGGCGCCGGAAGTTCCTACAGGTGATGTTTCTTTCACTCCATGAAGGAGACCCAATAAAATCCCACAGCTTCTCCGCCCAGTACACCACAGATTAAAGGCGTGCCACTAATTTTTCAAACAATACTTAAAAAAAAATTTTTTTTAGACAAAACAGATTAAGTTTTTTCAAACCACAGACTATATCCTCCTCCGAAAAGAGTATTGTGATGCATTGTTAAAAAAAAAAAAAAAAAATGCATAGAGCATAGAGCCAATCAGATTCAAGATCCTGAAGCTCGTGGCCAGAAAAGTGACGGATATCAGACGCTCCATGAGCCATAGGTCTAGGACTATCCTCACTGTTGTCATAGTAACTGCTAGTAAAGCTTGCTAATGCTGCTTGCTAAGTCCCAACTTCAGAACACTATTAACTGGTGTGAGTATGAAGCTCTTTGCCTGGGGGTGAAAGGCCAGTGATAGAGAGCCGCTCTTGGGTAATTAATACACAGGCTGAGGCGACGATTCAGATAAGAGGTGTGGAAAAAAGGAGAAGGAGGAGGATGAAGACAGACTTTGACCCCGCAGCAGTATGCTCTGTTTTCCGGATTGATCTCTCGCTCCTGCGTGTCTCCCGGTTCGGTTCCGTCTCACTCGCCCGGCCATGAAGGTTAACTTTGCCCCGGTGAACCTGCCCGTGAGGAGGAGGCTCCAGATGGCCGCCGTGCTGCAGTGGGTCTTCTCCTTCCTCACTCTGGGTGAGTGTACTGGATTTATTTTATTTATATATATATATAAACATATGAATGTATAGCTGTGTTTCTGAGTTTGGGTCATCACAGTTCCTCATGATTAAGCTTCTGGAAAAAGGGTTTTCTGTAAAACTCGTACGCTTTTTCTGTCACAGAATCCACTTTTATCTGATTTTATTCCTTGCAAGTCTCGTACAAGGAGCACTTCAGGCAGTAAAGTGTCTTTCGCCAGCGTGCAGCGAGCTGTTGCACAACGTTATCACAGATGAACCGGGTGATCAAAGGCGACCACATGGCTATCAGTAATCCCAGATCGCTCGTCCTTCAGTTTAAAGAGCTGACGTCCCGGAGAGAAGTCAGTTCAAAGAGACGGCTCAGCAGCGTGTCATGCGTACAGGATCAGCTCTAAATCATCACACATGTAAAATTACATAACGTACATGACTAATGGAGGTCTGTGTCACCCGAAATCTCCACACAGTGGGACTTCCTGTCATGTATAAGCTCCGCCTCTCAAGTGATGTGAATGACAGTTTGAGCTTAAATATGTTTGTTCATTCATCCATCTTCAGGAAGCGCTTTATTCCGGTGGAACTGGAGTCTATCTTTCTTTCTGTCTGTGAGCACTAGATGAGGGATCACGTCTACATCACTGTGGAGCCCAGAAGCCCATATTACCCACAATGCACTGCTTCAGTCTGACGTAGTTTTAATGATTATTTTTCTTAATAACACATGAAGCTGTTTATATTTTTATATACATCCACTTCACTGGTTTGGTTTACTTAGGTATGTGTAATTACAAGCCTTGCTGTGTGTGTGTGTGTGTGTGTGCTTGTGTCCCAGCCCCATGCTGCGTTGTGCTCTTCTTCTACCTTCTCTTTACTCGGTTCTGGTTGGTCAGTGTGCTCTACGCCACCTGGTGGTTTGTGGATTGGGACACGCCCTCTCATGGAGGGAGGAAAGTTCCCTTCCTGTGCCGCCTCCCAATGTGGAGATACATGAGGGACTATTTCCCCATTCAGGTACATAACACACACACACACACACACACACACACTCTCTCTCTCTCTCATATACACTCATACATGCACACACACAAACACATATACACACACATGCACACAGGTGACTCTGTGTAGTGTGTAGTGCACTACATAGGGAACAGGAATTGCAGGCTGTGTAGTGCACTACAGTAATATTTATGACCTGCACAACTTTAAAATCCCATGAGGAAGGAGATATTAGCGGTTTAACAGTAAATAAAAACAGCTTCAGTCACCGTGTGATGTGTGAGACAGAGGGATTGTGGGAAATCTACACACCGTGTGGACTCTCCAGTAACGCGGTGCTGCCACCTAGTGGACAAAAGAACATGAACCAGAACAGAAGCGTTAGGAAGGATCACCGAATTCAGCATAATCATTTTAATCCTTTACATAAATAAAGAAGAATAAATGATTCAGAGCAAGTATTAAAGTTTTTTCATGACAGTTTAAAATGTCAGTGATGATTGTGTGCAGCCAAGTGTAACTCACCCCTCCTCAAACAAACAAACAAACAAACAAACATTTCATATTTTAAATTACTTTTTAGTTATTGTATTATAATTACATATATAACCACTTTCTTTCTTTCTTTCTTCCTTTCTTTCTTTCTTTTGCTTGTTTCTATTTTTGTTGTTTGTTTGTTTCATCTGTTTATTTGTTTTTTGTTTGTTTGTTTCTTTGTTTCTTTGTTTCTTTCTTTCTTTCTTTCTTTCTTTCTTTCTTTCTTTCTTTCTTTCGGATGTATAGTGTCATATGAAAGTGTAAGCCACCCCCAAACAAACAAAAAACAAACAAATAAACAACTGTTTTGGAAATCCAAAAACCTGGAGTTCAGCATTACCCTGTAAACATACAGCCATAACTGTGAATAACATTTTAGCAGCATGATGGTGGTGTTTACTGCAAACTTATCACAACTGTTTCATCATTAAGGAGTATATAAAGAGTATATAAAGAGTATATAAAGAGTATCATTAAAGAGTGTGTTTTTATCTGAGAGAGAGTTATCAGGTTATCAGTGAAGGTGGAGTCAGGGCTGAAATCTCAGTCCTGATTAAAGCTCGGATTTGATGTCTGTTTTCGGATTTGATGTCCCACAGCAATAAGTACATTAAGTACAGTAAATACAGTACAGTAAGTACAGTACAGTAAGTACAGTAAGTACAGTACAGTAAATACAGTACAGTAAGTACAGTAAGTACAGTACAGTAAGTACAGTACAGTAAGTACAGTAAGTACACCTGTCTGTGTGTCTGTGAGTGAGTTATCACACAACAATAAAAACTCTAGGTACCATCCTCATCTTATCTCATCTGTTTACCTTTTACACTGTTCTACACCATGTGTGTGTGTGTATGTGTGTGTGTGTGTGTGTGTGTGTGTGTGTGTGTGTGTGTGTGTTTGATATACAGTTTAAAGCTGTTAGTGTTAAAAGTGGAGTAAAAACAGATCCAGAGAAACAAGCAGCTTCTGTCAGAGAAAATGAATCAACAGTTTCTGACCAATCAGAATTCCACAGCGCTGGGAGAGTAAATAAATATACAGTAATAAAGGCAGTGTGTTCCATCCTCTCTCTCTCTCTCTCTCTATCACACACACACACACACACACACACACACACACACACACACACACACACACACACTGGTGTTATTTCCCGTGTTCTCTCCGTGCTGTAGTTGGTGAAGACGGTGGATTTGGATCCTCGGCAGAACTACGTGTTCGGGTTCCACCCTCACGGTATCCTGGTGGCCGGAGCGTTCACTAACTTCTGCACGCAGGCGACGGGGTTCGAGCAGCTCTTCCCCGGCCTGAGGAGTTACCTGCTCATGCTGCCTCTGTGGTTCAGAGCTCCTTTCTTCAGAGACTACATCATGTACGCAGGTGCTGACATTCATACTGAGTTCTTACCTGCTAACACCTCAACGCTAATCCTGTAATCCTTTACCCCTAAAATCTCTAAACTCTAAAACCCTCAACCATTAGAAAGCTAGTACTGATGCCTAACCACAGCCCCTAACACCTAAACTCCAACCCTTAACATGTATAATCTAATTCTAAACCCCTTAATCCCAAAAATGTAACCTGCTAAAACCTAATCCTTCCTCCTAATCCCTAAACCCTAATTCCTAAACCCTTAATCTTGAACCATGATCCCTTAACTGCTAATCCTAACCTCTTAGACCTAATCCCAATCCTTAGCCCATAGACCCCTGATCCCTAATCCCTAATTCTTTAAACCCTTAATCCCTAATCCTAACAAATAATCCATTAATCGTTAACCCTGATCTTTAAACCCGCCTTTAAAAACTCTTTGATGTTATCCATCTGTCATTATCCCTAAAAATCTCGTGAGCCTAAAATTACTAACCCCCTAACCATGAATCCTTATTCCATAATCCCTAAACCTTACCCTCTAAGATCTAAACCCTGTTTTGGGCCACAAAAAAACTAACCTCTAAACCTGTAATCCCTCTGTGTGTGTGTGTGTGTGTGTGTGTGTGTGTGTGTGTGTGTGTGTGTGTGTGTTGTGTTGTGTTGCAGGCCTGGTCCCCTCCGATAAGGACAGTGCGAGTTACCTGCTGCGTAACGAAGGGGGCGGGAACGCGGTGGTCATCGCGGTGGGCGGAGCTCTGGAGGCTCTGGACGCTCACCCAGGAACTCACACTGTCCTGCTGGCCAATAAGAAAGGCTTCATCAAACTCGCATTGGAGCATGGGTAAGGACAACCGGGTTTGTGTGTGTGTGTGTGTGTGTGTGTGTGTGTGTGTGTGTGTGTGTGTGTGTGTGTGTGTGTGTGTGTGTGTGTGTAATCAGTGGTCAGCCCTGCTGTGAGAAATTCTTGTGAAATCTGTGCAACAGAGTGACTGTAAGTAGTCACTGAGGAACATTTGACCATTGACCTTAGACTTACACACACACACACACACACACACACACACACACACACACACACACACATAGAGTTACAGATATGACTGATGAAACAGTGTGAAATATCTGATATTGCATTTTACACAATAATCCTCCTGTGGGTCTCTCTCTCTCACACACACACACACACACACACACACACACACACACACACACACACACACACACACACACACACACACACACACACACACTCCTCCTTCAAACTGGGTTTTACAGAAACCATAATATAATCCTGTTCTTATTTTGATTCAGTTTGCGTGATTAGATTAGATTAGATTAGATCGCTCCTTACTCTGATCCAAACCACAGATAAACTTGTTCTTGTCCAAATGATCAGTTTTAAATATTTACTAAAAGTTTATCCAAAGTAGAAATGCAGCAGATGCTACTACAGTAATCGTAACTGCTAAATAGTTTGTAATAGTAATGTGATTTTTAATGCTCTTTTCACCAGCCAAGGTTTTGTCTAGACACGACGATATAAACTGTTGAGCAGCCTGTGTTACTAAGTAATATATATTATTAGCGAGCCCATAGCTAATGCTGCATTCAAACAAGCTAGCTAACGAGGCTAACGATTTAGCTAGCTAGAACCTTTATGCAGACAGCAACAGTGAAAATGATGCAGAACTATCCGGAACATAAACTTTTACCTCACGTCTTTGTAAATTATTAATAAAACACTTCATATGGTGCTGTAATTACACTTAGCATTGTTCTGCTAACTGAGCTTATGTTGGTTCCACCAATTAAAAACAAACAAACAAATCAGCGTCAACAGGAGCATTTTAATTCTGAACAACTTGGCAACTGGGAAATGTGAACCAGGGCTAAAGGTTTAGCTAGCTACAACCCATCTGTTATGTATTTTATGCAGGGTAAAGACTCAGTGACGGTGGAAATTAAACAAAACTATCAGGAACACCAACGTTTACCTCAGATGTGTTGGTAAATTATTAATAAAAGACTCAGAACGGCTAAAATGACACCGTGATTACACTTAGCATTGTTCCGCTAACCTGGATTATGTTGGTTCTGTCACACTGAAAAATCAGCAGCGTTGAGACTTGTGAATTACGGAAGACACGCTTTGCTGTTTAAGTGATTAAAGTTGTGAGAACACTGTTGCTAAGCAACTGGCCTAGCATATGCTAGCTAATAACTGAGAGTGTTAAAAAGTTAGCTAGCTATAACCTATCTGCTTTAAGTATTTTATACAGGCTAAAGACACAGTGGCCGTGGAAACGCTACAGAATTATTCAGAACGTCAACATTTACCTCAGATATCATATACCTAAATATTTCAGGTGATAATAAGTTGTAATCGCACTATGTTGTCACTCTGCCAGTGCTAGCCTGGTTCCTGTGTATTCGTTCGGAGAGAACGAAGTGTTCGATCAGGTCTCCAATCCCAAAGGTACCTGGTTACGGTGGATACAGGACTGCCTGCAAAGCATCATGGGTATTTCTCTTCCTCTCTTCCACGCTCGAGGGATTTTCCAGTACAGCTTTGGCCTCATACCCTACAGGAAGCCCATCAACACCGTGGGTATGTCCAGGAGATGCTCACAAATTATTAACCAGAACAAGCCCTAACCCCTAATTCCCTAACCCCTAACCCCTAATTCCCTAATTCCCTAACCCCTAACCCCAAAAACCCTAAACCCTAGCCCCTTAACTCCTAACCCCACAATCCATAAATCCCTAACTCCTAAACTTTAAACCTTTACCCTTCTACACTCCTTACACTGGTTTGCTATCTGTCACCATCATTTCTGACGCACAAAGTTAATTTGCATGTGGTGTGTGTGTGTGTGTGTGTGTGTGTGTGTGTGTGTGTGTGTGTGTGTGTGTGTGTGTGTGTGTGTGTGTGTGTGTGTGTGACTTGTTGGCAGTCGGTAAACCAATCAGAGTGCAGAGAAATGAGAAGCCGTCCAAGGAGGACCTGGACGCTCTGCATGAGCTCTACATGGACGAACTCACGCGGCTGTTCGAGGAGCACAAGGGGAAATATGGAGTACCTGAGGACACACACCTGGTCTTCATCTGAGCCAGAAATATTGTGTGTGCATATGTGTGTGTGTGTGTCTGAGAGAGAGAGCGAGAGAGAGAGAAAGAGAGAGAGAGAGAAAGAGAGAGCTACCAAAAATGTAACCTTTATTTGTGAATGTGATCTCAGGAATGCTCTAGAAATGCAACATGTCCGTCTCTACAGATGAGGCTTTGTAAAATGTCCAGTCTCCTATTTAATATGTATCGTTTTTAAAAAGTCTAATTAAAAGTGATGAAATGAAATGTGTATGCGGCGTTACTGAGAGTGTGAGTGTGTGTCTGAATCATCAACACCATTTCATTCACAAATTATAAATAAGTCTATTATTATTATTATTACTGTTATTATTATTATTATTATTATCATCATCATCATCACTAATGTACGATCTCCGCCTTCAGACTTTAGGCCACGCCCCCTACCTGAATCTGTGGGGTAAGAGAGAATTTTCACTGAGAATACACCTTAAATGTTTATCAGTGCATTTTATCTCTTTAAGATTACAGTTTAAAAATAGATTCATCAGTCACATCTGTGTGTGTGTGTGTGTGTGTGTGTGTGTGTGTGTGTGTCTGTGTGTGTGTGTGTGTTTTGCGAGCACGCCTGACTTGTGCTTTCTCCACGTTTGTACTTTGAGCCCATTAAACTCGCTGTTTACTCACAGAAGAAAAACAGCAGTGTGTGTGTGTGTGTGTGTGTGTGTGTGTGTGTGTGTGTGTGTGAGCTCGTATTCCTCCCATTACAGTCACCCATTTTCCCCATTACATTCACCTGATGGGTTTAATCAGAGTTAATTACAGCCAGACACACCCGAATGACAACAAACACACGGAAAATCCCCGGAGACGGCCGGAGAAATGAGGCGTTTTATGGAAGTCGTGCTGCAGGAACACCACAGGTCTCACTGTGTGGACCAATCATGTCCAATATGCAAATGATCCAAATTTAGCAAACTTCCGAATGGGAAAAAAAAAACTGTTCACATTATAATAAATAAAGCCTTAAAAAGAAAAATTTAGTTTGTATTCCTGTTTATAATGAATTCCATCTTTTTAGCTGAAACTAAAAAGGCATCATGCTAATGTTTAACTTTATCATGATAATCCTAACTAATGGTAAAACTAATGGCTAATGATACAAACTACAGCCGCCATCTTATATCCAGTAAATGAAAAAGCAATGCACTTTCAACCCGGAATACCAGGATATTTTCCTCCTCATGCATTCTCACACTTGACAGCTTGCTAGGCTACAAAGCTAACTCGTTAATAGTAGCTATGACCAGCTGGACGTTGTCATGATAACGCTGAATATCAATTTCTATAGTCACTTGGGTGCTGAAAGTAAATGACTGAGAAAATTATGATGGAAAGCTAAACTCTGATCCTAAAATCCCTCTCGCTAGTGGTTAGCTACACAGCTAGCGAAGTTAGCTAATGTCACATACCGTATAATACAACACAGTTACATGGAAGTAGCAAACATTTGTTTTATCCTTAATAGAATAGCATAAGCAGGGTAGTGGAGGGTGGAAGGGGCGGAGTCCGAATGGCTGGAGGAGAGGATGTGTGCATGTTTAATTTGCATGTTATGAATATTAATGTATCCTTTCATTCCTATTGGGGATGAAGGTGCAGAGACAATCCTGTGTCATTTTTATATATTTCTTACATGTGAAATGATTTATTATTCAACATAAAGTATTTATAATGGTTTAAAATGCACATTCAGGTGTAAATTTATGTATGTATACAATCATGTGAAAAAATAAGTACACCCCGTGGAAATTGTTGGCTTTTTTGACATATTTGGACAAGCAAACATTTGATCATCTTTGAAATAGTGCCTATTAATAAAGAATATAATAGTAATATATACAGTGGGGGGAAAAAGTATTTGATCCCCTGCTGATTTTGTACGTTTGCCCACTGACAAAGAAATGATCAGTCTATGATTTTAATGGTAGGTGTATTTTAACAGTGAGAGACAGAATAACAACAAAAAAATCCAGAAAAACACATTTCAAAAAAGTTATAAATTGATTTGCATTTTAATGAAGGAAATAAGTATTTGATCCCTTCGACTTAGTACTTGGTGGCAAAACCCTTGTTGGCAATCACAGAGGTCAGATGTTTCTTGTAGGTGGCCACCAGGTTTGCACACATCTCAGGAGGGATTCTGTCCCACTCCTCTTTGCAGATCCTCTCCAAGTAATTAAGGTCATTTTCAATGCCCTGGCTGAGGGAAGGAGGTTCTCACCCAAGATTTGATGGTACATGGCCCCGTCCATCGTCCCTTTGATGCGGTGCAGTTGTCCTGTCCCCTTAGCAGAAAAACACCCCCAAAGCATAATGTTCCCACCTCCATGTTTGACGGTGGGGATGGTGTTCTTGGGGTCATAGGCAGCATTCCTCCTCCTCCAAACATGGCGAGTTGAGTTGATGCCAGAGAGATCTGACCACACCTGACCACAACACTTTCACCCAGTTCTCCTCTGAATCATTCAGGCAAACTTCAGATGGGCCTGTACACATGCTTTCTTGAGCAGGGGGACCTTGTGGGCGCTGCAGGATTTCAGTCCTTCACGGCGTAGTGTGTTACCAATTGTTTTCTTGGTGACTATGGTCCCAGCTGCCTTGAGATCATTAACAAGATCCTCCCGTGTAGTTCTGGGCTGATTCCTCACCGTTCTCATGATCATTGAAACTCCACGAGGTGAGATCTTGCATGGAGCCCCAGACCGAGGGAGACTGACAGTTTCTTCCATTTGCGAATAATCGCACCAACTGTTGTCACCTTCTCACCAAGCTGCTTGGCGATGGTCTTGTAGCCCATTCCAGCCTTGTGTAGGTCTACAATCTTGTCCCTGACATCCTTGGACAGCTCTTTGGTCTTGGCCATGGTGGAGAGTTTGGAATCTGATTGATTGATTGCTTCTGTGGACAGGTGTCTTTAACAAACTGAGATTAGGAGCACTCCCTTTAAGAGAGTGCTCCTAATCTCAGCTCATTACCTGTGTAAAAGACACCTGGGAGCCAGAAATCTTGCTGATTGATAGGGGATCAAATACTTATTTCCCTCATTAAAATGCAAATCAATTTATAACTTTTTTGAAATGCGTTTTTCTGGATTTTTTTGTTGTTATTCTGTCTCTCACTGTTAAAATACACCTACCATTAAAATTATAGACTGATCTTTTCTTTGTCAGTGGGCGAACGTACAAAATCAGCAGGGGATCAAATACTTTTTTCCCCCACTGTAATATATAATATAATATATATTATAAAATATAATATATAATATAATAGAAATATCAATAGATGTGATATTCTTCTGTGGAAAAAGTAAGTACACCCTCACATTATCTTCAAGCACTCTTTGATATGATGCAGAAATCATAGTTGAATCAATGAATGCAAGCTGTCCAGTCCCTGAGGCAGTGAAGCAACCCCAAACCATAACATTTCTACCACCGTGCTTCACAGTTGGTATGCTTCTCCTGAAAACCTGTCTTTGGTCTACACCAAACATGTCTGCTGTTACTGTGGCCAAACAACTCTATCTTTGATTCGTCTGCCCAGAGCACATTATTCCAGAAGGCCTGGTCTTTGCCTATAAGCTCATTGGCAAACTATAGTCTTGCAAAGGCTTTTTCCTGGCATGCCTCTCATGCAGGTCAAATTTGTGCAATCTCTCTCTGATTGTAGAAGCATGCACTTTGACACCAACAGTTGCCAGACTTACTAGCAGATCCTGTGATGAAATTTTTGAGGTTCTTGGAGATTCTTTTTGCATCAGATGGTCTGCTCTTGGGCTGAATTCGCTGGGAGGCCAGTCCTGGACTAATGGGCAGTCGTTTGAAACCTGCGCCATTTGTAGATGATTTTCCTTACAGTGGAATGATGTGTTTCAAATAATTTGGAGATCTTTTTAAATCCCTTGCCAGACTCATAAGCATCCACAACCTTTTTTCTGAAGGTCTTACAGAACTCTTTAGATCTTGGCATGATGACACCACACACACCTCAATAGCAAAGGGAACACCAGAGACTGGATATGAGAGGAGTATAAATAAGACGGGTTCCACCTGCACTCCCTAAACAGGTTCTAATCCCTGGCACCTGATCTTCAACACCTGATTCTAATTTTATGGATTTGAAGGTGTGATAAATGTAGGGGTGTACTTACTTTTTGCATGTGACTGATCTTTTTTTTTTTTGTGATCATTTAAACTGTGAAAATTACTGCAAAATGCTTCAAATGAATCAAAAATCAAATGCTTGCTTATCCAAATATGTATAAAAACAGCAACAACAACAATTTCCATCGGGTGTACTTATTTTTTCACATGTATATAATATGTATATTATATAATTATATATAATTATATAATTATTGTATAATATATATATATATATACAGGTGCATCTCAATAAATTAGAATGTCGTGGAAAAGTTCATTTATTTCAGTAATTCAACTCAAATTGTGAAACTCGTGTATTAAATAAATTCAATGCCACAGACTGAAGTAGTTTAAGTCTTTGGTTCTTTTAATTGTGATGATTTTGGCTCACATTTAACAAAAACCCACCAATTCACTATCTCAACAAATTAGAATACTTCATAAGACCAATAAAAGAAACATTTTTAGTGAATTGTTGGTCTTCTGGAAAGTATGTTCATTTACTGTACATGTACTCAATACTTGGTAGGGGCTCCTTTTGCTTTAATTGCTGCCTCAATTCGGCGTGGCATGGAGGTGATCAGTTTGTGGCACTGCTGAGGTGGTATGGAAGCCCAGGTTTCTTTGACAGTGGCCTTCAGCTCATCTGCATTTTTTGGTCTCTTGTTTCTCATTTTCCTCTTGACAATACCCCATAGATTCTCTATGGGGTTCAGGTGTGGTGAGTTTGCTGGCCAGTCAAGCACACCAACACCATGGTCATTTAACCAACTTTTGGTGCTTTTGGCAGTGTGGGCAGGTGCCAAATCCTGCTGGAAAATGAAATCAGCATCTTCAAAAAGCTGGTCAGCAGAAGGAAGCATGAAGTGCTCCAAAATTTCTTGGTAAACGGGTGCAGTGACTTTGGTTTTCAAAAAACACAATGGACCAACACCAGCAGATGACATTGCACCCCAAATCATCACAGACTGTGGAAACTGAACACTGGACTTCAAGCAACTTGGGCTTTGAGCTTCTCCACCCTTCCTCCAGACTCTAGGACCTTGGTTTCCAAATGAAATACAAAACTTGCTCTCATCTGAAAAGAGGACTTTGGACCACTGGGCAACAGTCCAGTTCTTCTTCTCCTTAGCCCAGGTAAGACGCCTCTGACGTTGTCTGTGGTTCAGGAGTGGCTTAACAAGAGGAATACGACAACTGTAGCCAAATTCCTTGGCACGTCTGTGTGTGGTGGCTCTTGATGCCTTGACCCCAGCCTCAGTCCATTCCTTGTGAAGTTCACTCAAATTCTTGAATCGATTTTGCTTGACAATCCTCATAAGGCTGCGGTTCTCTCGGTTGGTTGTGCATCTTTTTCTTCCACACTTTTTCCTTCCACTCAACTTCCTGTTAACATGCTTGGATACAGCACTCTGTGAACAGCCAGCTTCTTTGGTAATGAATGTTTGTGGCATACCTAGTGAACCAAACTGAGAGACCATTTTGAAGGCTCAGGAAACCTTTGCAGGTGTTTTGAGTTGATTAGCTGATTAGCATGTTACCATATTCTAATTTGTTGAGATAGTGAATTGGTGGGTTTTTGTTAAATGTGAGCCAAAATCATCACAATTAAAAGAACCAAAGACTTAAACTACTTCAGTCTGTGTGCACTGAATTTATTTAATACACGAGTTTCACAATTTGAGTTGAATTACTGAAATAAATGAACTTTTCCACGACATTCTAATTTATTGAGATGCACCTGTATGTATATCTTTGATTTGTTGCTGTAATGAAAGGAATAATGTCAGGTTATGAATAAATGAATCAATATCGGTCAGCGATGATGAAAATTCATCTGAATTGAGCCAACTGGACTTTTGATTTTTATTGCAGATACTGTACAACTCACACACACACACACACACACACACACACACACACACACTTTGAGCAACATCACGTCTAGACGGAGTGTGTTTCCTCATCAGCGCTGGCTGAAAGTCACTGGAACTATGGACTCGTATAAAAAAAAATTGGCTTCACTCACTCAGGCCTCGGCTCTTCATATTTCTCTTCACCTTTCTCTCACTGATCAGGATGGTCAGAAATATGCAAATTTATGCAAATTCAGCATACGTGAATAAATCACTGTGAGACACAGTATACTGTATTTACTTC
>CM042550.1:21369605-21404605 GCA_023630585.1 Cranoglanis bouderius | reverse complement strand
CCTGCACACACGGACCGGATCGGGGCGGATCGGGGATTTACTCTGAGCCACACGGCCGTCCGGTAAACTTTGTATGTCCTGATAGAACGCGGCTGCTTGCTGAGAGAGAGCGTTTTTCTTGTTTGTGTCGGTGTTTAAGATGAGATAAAGAGATGAACGCATGAAGACCAGGAGAGAGCATATGAGGAGAAGAGGACAAAGGTCGAGACTGGGACTTAATAACACTTAATACAATCCTCAGAGTAGCCATGACACAGACATGTAGAGAGCTCTTCTTTTAAAACTGTGTGATATCTGTGTGGACAAAACAACAACAAGGAAACCACACACACACACACACACACACACACACACACACACACACACACACACACACACACACACACACTGACAGTGACAGTCGCTCAGAAGTGGACAATACTCACGTAACTGTATGGTTTATCATTAATAAGTACTAACACTGTAAGTATTTATTCGAGAATTATAGAAATTGGATGCTTTGCTAATGCCAGCTCAGACTAGCGTCGATTTTCAGTAGCTAACGTAATTAGTAAATATTCAGGCAACATGACGTAGTTGCTGTAAAACAAAAATCAATTTTAGTCGCTTTTCACACGAAGACACGACACTAACTTCATTCCTACCATTTCGTTTCAACGTTTTAATGCTTGAGTTCATTTAAAAGTAGGACGTTTTAACATTTAACTTTTAACGCTGACTTACCATAAGACTTACCATAAGACTTACCATAAGACTTACCATAAGACTTACCATAAGACTTACCATAAGACTTACCATAAGACTTACCATAAGACTTACCATAAGACTTACCATAAGACTTACTATAAGACTTACCATGAGACTTACCATGAGACTTACCATGAGACTTACCATAAGACTTACCATGAGACTTACCATGAGACTTACCATAAGACTTACCATAAGACTTACCATGAGACTTACCATGAGACTTACCATGAGACTTACCATGAGACTTACCATGAGACTTACCATAAGACTTACCATGAGACTTACCATAAGACTTACCATGAGACTTACCATGAGACTTACCATAAGACTTACCATGAGACTTACCATGAGACTTACCATGAGACTTACCATAAGACTTACCATGAGACTTACCATGAGACTTACCATGAGACTTACCATGAGACTTACCATAAGACTTACTATAAGACTTACCATGAGACTTACCATGAGACTTACCATAAGACTTACTATAAGACTTACTATAAGACTTACTATAAGACTTACTATAAGAGTACCTCCACTGTTAATTGGGATTCAGACTTTCACCGAGTGTCATTTCTCAGTACTTTGTCCATCCACGAGTCACACAGCACTGTTAAAGAGCTGTTAAACATTTAGCATGTACAATCTCATCACTGGGGGATTGATCAGAGATTAGTGAGAAGCAGAGTGGCCTAGTTTCTGTCCTAATGATTCAATTAGACAACCAATTAAATATTTTACTTTGTTTATCTAACACATTTCTTATGTTTTAAATGCAAAGCCCTAAAACGTTGTAAACATCGGCGCACTCTTAACACACTTTGAAGCATTAAAGGCTCTTCGATTGTTCCTCGGATGGAACCTTCACAACAAACGTGCAACGGTGACCATATATGGAAAAACGGAAAGCGAAAATGTGGGAATAAATAATTATGCATCCTTTAAACTGGTTTAATGTCAGCGTCTTTAACACCTGTGACTGGAAATCTCTCCGTTATTAATATGAGAGTTTGTAGTTTGTGTATTTTTGAGTGTGTTGATTATATTATTTATGAGACGTTGTGTTGTGTTTATTTTTTCCCACAGCTCATCAAGACCTATAACTTACCTCCCAACCGTAACTACATCTTCGGTTACCATCCTCACGGCATCTTCTGCTTCGGAGCGTTCTGTCATTTCTCCACGGAGGCCACCGGATTCTCCAAGAAATTCCCCGGGATCAAGCCGTCCCTCGCCACGCTGGCCGGAAACTTCCGCTTACCCGTGCTGAGGGATTATTTAATGTCTGGAGGTGAGGAGGCAGGCCCTTATTTCCCGGTTGCCTAGCAACAGCAGTCTCACGACTTTAACCACTAGAAACGGCATTGCGTGACCCGTGTTTATCTTTCTGTTTGGAGAGTTTTATTTTTAATAAACCGCTCAAACGCTGGCATGAGATTTTTCTGTGTTGTGTAGCCGTGGGCTTTATCGTTATTGTTTACAGCATTACAGAAATATAAAGATGATATAAACAGTAGGGACTTTAATCTGAAATCAAGGTTGCTAAGCAACGACCCTGACACGATGGAGATTAAAAAAAAAATACTGTTTACTTTATTAATCTGTAGACTGACTTCAGATGATCACATCACCAGGTTTAGAGAACAGGTTTAGAGAACACACAAACACAAGAAGTACTGATTAAACATCCTGTGCTTATAGTCCCTATTGTGTGTGTGTGTGTGTGTGTGTGTGTGTGTGTGTGTGTGTGTGTGTGTGTGTGTGTGTGTGTGTGTGTGTGTGTGTGTGTGTGTGTGTGTGTTTCTGTGATCAGGTATTTGTCCGGTGAATCGGAACTCCATCGATTACCTCCTGTCCTGTAACGGGACGGGGAACGCCGTGGTCATCGTGGTGGGCGGAGCTGCTGAGTCTCTCAACTGCGCCCCGGGAATAAACTCGGTCACCCTGAGAAACCGCAAAGGCTTCATCAAACTCGCTCTCCAGAAAGGGTAAAACACACACACACACACACACACACACACACACACACACACACACACACACACCGCCAAATACACACCAATTAAACCATTAATATCAGCACAGCTCACTTCGCTGACTCTTTACATGATTCACAGCTAGTTTGAAAAATACACTGAATACACAGACATTTCAACATCAGGGCGATAAAATCAAACAAAATAAGCATTGAAAGATATATAAACAATAACAAATATGATTAAAAATAGACAGAGTAGGTGATTATGGTCAAAAAAGAATAAATTAGCATATTATTATTATTATTATTATTATTATTATTATTATTATTATTATTATTATTATTACCAATTCTTCTATTTCAAAATTTTTGCTTCCTTTAGACTGAGGCAAAAAAAAAAAAAAAAAAAAGTAAGCTAAAAAACATAAAAATAAAGAATCATTTTATTCTGTTTTTCTTTTTTCAGGTTTTTAAAAATGTAATATTTGTCTTTTTTCTTGTTTTTTTTTTTTACAGTCAAAAATTATTCTATTTTCCTTTTTTCCTATTTTTCTTTTCATTTCTATGTCTGTCCTTGTTTTCTCATGCGTTTCTGTTCTTTTTACTTTCTTATCCATGTTTCTTATTTCAGATTGTTGAAGATTTTTACCGCAGTTTGAGATCAGTAGGGTTCCAGAAGTGCAGAATTTAACGTAGAAGTAAAAATGGAATATATAATAAACAGTAAACTCAGACAGAGAGGTGTGATGTCATGGGTTAGTGTGTGTTCAGATAGTGTGTCCTCGAACCCTCAGCACAAACAGCAGACGGTCAGAGATCAACATCTACACACACGCACACTGACACAGCCTGAAGGCCGGGCGGTTTTTCTCGCCCGCTACGTCTTCACTCAGTGACCGGAGACGCTTAGTGCTGCTTTAATGTTGCCACGGTAACTGTAAATCTCTTTCAAAATGAAATAAAAGTCTGAAGAGAGCTTTGTGAATATTCTTAATGTTGCAACTCCAAAGAAGATTAGAAATAAAATCCGCGTGTTTCGTGTGAAGCAGAACAATCTCGCGCATTCAGGCGGAATTAATCCCGGATTTGAAAATAAAAATAACAAATAAAACGTCCAACATGTCCGTTTAACCCAAATGTACTGCATCAGCTGGGACACGTTTGGAGTTTTTGCACTGGAGCTATGACGCTAATGTAGCTAACAGATAATAGAAGTGATGCTTGTGTGTGTGTGTGTGTGTGTGTGTGTGTGTGTGTGTGTGTGTGTGTGTGTGTGTGTGTATATGTGTTTCAGAGCGGACCTGGTGCCCGTGTACTCGTTCGGGGAGAACGAGGCGTATAAGCAGGTGATATTTGATGAGGGTTCGAGGTGGCGCTGGGTTCAGAGGAAGCTGCAGAAGCTGCTCGGTTTCGCTCCCTGTATCTTCCACGGCTGTGGATTTTTCTCCACCGAGTCGTGGGGCATCGTCCCGTACGGAAAACCCATCAACACCGTCGGTAAGACAACACACACTCCATAACTGCGTTCATAAATCATATGTATAATCATTTATATTCTCTATTATTATTATTATTATTATTATTATTATTATTATTATCACTGGTCTAAGCACATATTGCAGTAACTTTATTGTTATTGTTAAGATTTTTCCTATTCGTCTTCTTTTCCTTTCCTAAAAGAAGTCATAAGACCAAACAGTAAGTCATAGAGAGGTGAAATTTGCTCAGGTAGTTTTACTCAGGTAAGCGCGGTGGCCCAATCGGCCTGACGGTGGTGCTAAAGCGCAAGCATTTACGTTTTGATTCATATATCGAGAACTGTAAGTCCTACACTTATTTATTTTTCCCTCTTATTCCTGGGCATAAGCTGAATTGAACTAGACCCCGCCCACTAATTTTCACCATGATGGATTTTTCGCTCATTTGCATAACACACCTGCATTTGTGAACTAGTCCTAGGATTTTTGGATGTAGGATCTTGACAAATTTTGGTGTCAGACAGACACTCAGCAGAGCCTGAATCTCAGTAATGATAAAAAAAACTTTCCTAAACAATATGAAACTTGATAAGTATTTTTATCTGAGGTCTGTTTATTCTTCTGTGTAACTTGGCAAGAACGGGCCCCCGGGGTTGGTATTTGTAAGGAGTGCTTGGACCCCGCAGATCACTGTTTACAGCTATATTTATTATATTCATAATTATTTTTAAAATTATACACTTGATATTTTAACTGTTGACTGATGTTTCATTTATTTTATAATATAATTTTAATTCATGGTTCATTTCATCACAATCATCATTACAATTAATTATTGTTATTACTATTGATAACTTTTATAATATTACCTAATATATGTTTTTTTAGATTGTACATATTAGATTTTTTGCTAATATTACTTAATTTTATATTTTATTTTTGTATTTTAATGTACTCTTCTAAAATCAACATTACATGTTAATGATAATAATAATAATAATAATAATAATAATAATATATAATATTTAAAAATACAAAATGGCAATAGTATTTTAATCATAAAATTAAATTATGCTAATATAACGCTAATCTTCATATTAGCAGTTTATAGTTATTTTAAAATAATGATAACATTAAATAACATTAAAAAGTATATATATATATATATATATATATATATATATATATATATATATATATATATATATATATATATATAGTATACGTATAATAATAATAGTGTTATGGTATATTATTATTGTTATTATTATTATTATTATTATTGCATGTAGGTTCATTGTGTCACTGTTTATGTTGTTTTTCAGTTGAAATTATTTTATTTCACTCTACAGAAGACTGAACATGCATCAGAATAAACACACACACACACACACACACACACACACACACACACACACACACACACACACACACACACACACACGCTCTAGGCTAATGCCCTGTCCTGATTAAAGGTCATATTAGGACGCTGGTCCAAGGCCGGTTTTATAAACAGAGCTCTTCCTAATAACTCACAGTTATTAAGATTAATGTTTAACGTGGATTCCCTCAGACAGAGAGACATCGGGTCGTTATCATCTTACCCACAATGCTTTGCGGTTTACTTTTTAAAAAGCAGAGAAAGAATTTGTTTATAGTTCATAATTTATTTAAACAGTATATAGTGTTCATGCCAAAGTCCACGAGTTTTCAGGAAAAGTTCTGTTTATAACCTCATCCTGAAGTCACCTGAGCTCAGAGGTGGTCAATCACCTCCACAGCCTGATGTTTGCTGACGGTTTCATAATGTCTCTCCTTTAGTTGGAGAACCAATCACAGTGCCCAAGCTTGAGGAGCCGACTCCGGACGCGGTGGAAATGTACCACACCATGTACATCAACTCTCTCACCACGCTGTTCGATAAATACAAGACACGCTTCGGCCTGAAAGAGTCCGACGTCCTCCTCATCCACTGAAGAAGAAGAAGAAGAAGAAGAAGGTATTTTTTCCTTTTAAAACCAAAAACACCAAAATCCCAATTGTTTAATATTTTTCCATCACACATCAAACCTGAAGCCATATAAAGGAGGATCAAGGCTGTGTTCCAATTCTGTTTGCTTCCCTTCTGCTTTGTCACTTCCTCTTGTCCCAAAACCCTCAAAACATCAAGAACAAGCATGTTTTCAAGAAACTTTTTTTTTTTGGGGGGAGTCAGAATAATAAACTACAGACTCCTCTCCCCTCCTGCCGTTCCAGTATCACGTGGTCTTGATTTGCATATTGAAACCTGATTGGCTCTTATATTTGATGATGTAATAACTCTCTCTCTCCTTCAGAAATGGTGCAAAACAGTGAACATTTTCACACTTTGAGCATCTGCACACGCAAATGTAGGGCCGTTCTTATACCTTAATCAGCTCCAGTGGTAATATGAGCGTTAGATGAGTGTTATATGAGCGTTAGATGAGCGTTATATGAGCGTTAGATGAGCATTATATGAGTAATTGGGTCACTGTAGACCTGAGAGTGCCTATGTAGTGCACTCATATAAACAGTAGTGAACTGAATCCAAAATGGCTTCCTACTGGGCATATAATACACTACACAGTGTGCAGAAGTGAAATATTCATGCTGCCTGGTTGAGTGCCCTCTGATTTGGGGTAGTGTACAAGGGTGTGTTGAAAACGTTATTGTAACACAGCGATAATCATAACTGAAGATCAGGTGTAAAAAGTTTTTGGGGTGAATTTTTTTCTCTCTGATTGTAAAACCAGGTTTATTCGATCCCTTAAGTTATTAGTGTTATTATTGTTATTATTATTATTATATATTATTTTAATGGTCTTTATGTTTTGTTTTGTTTTTCTTTTGCACGAGCAATGCAATGTAAGAGACAGACACAGCTGTAGCCAGAGAGACAGACAGACTGGACTGTGTTTGAGCAGGAAACAGGAAGTGATTGTGTTCATAATCAGTGCACAAATAGAAATGTGAAATAAACAGAAAGCTGAGATTTTCTTGTGAAGGGGAAACACAGGGTAATGTGAAGATTATCACCGGCCGATCGTATCCGTGTACCGTCTGAATCATCATGTTCATGTGTAATTGATGAATAGAGGGTTTGTTGTATTATAACGTGCCGCTGAAGTGTTCATAAAATATGCATCATATGCACAGGCTAAGCTTGGAAAGTGAAAGAAAGTATACAAGGATGACTTTTGCTGCACATTTCGCAGATCTGATTCGCTGCAATGAAACATTCACTAACTCTAATAATGATTATATTTTATGCTTAAATGTTATAAATATGTAAAGTGTAAAGTCGAACAATTGTTTCTGTGAATCAGTTGTTTCTCTCGGTTTTGTCTGTATCACTCACACTGAGCTGATTCTTACAATCAAACTTTTGTATGTTTTTGGAATAAAAATAAAAGATATAAAACTGTTCATTGCCTTTAGTTCTGTACCAAAACCTCATAAATGTATTATATAGTAAAACACACACACACACACACACACACACACACACACACACACACACACACACACACACACACACAAATGCACATTGTTTTTTTTTTTTGTCTTTTCAATTATTTTTTCTTCTCAAAGATAAATTCACGTCGTTAATAAAAAACTGAGCCTCTTTTACACTTTAACAGTGCCATCGTGAAGAAAATACTGACTTTAAAAATGATCTGGGAGCTGTGGAGTTGAACAGAAATCCAGGTTCAGTCCACAGATGAGCAGATGGTAAATAAATGTGGTGAGTTAGAAACATTAGGAAGAACCCTGAGAGGAACCGAGACTCCGAAAGGGGAACCGGACCCTCTCGGTTCAGCACCTGTACTGGATTTAGAGTAAGACGAGGAAAACTCTACACGAGTACACTGAGATTAACACAGAGACTCGACTCGGACCGAGCGAAGAAAAATAAAAATGATAATGAATGTTCTCGTGTCCTTCCACCGCAAATTCTACTGCAAGATTAGACTGTGTACAGTTTATTCAGTGCTTTTATTTATTTATTTATTTATTTGCCTTTCTTCTGTGGTGTTTGTGGTGGGGTGTATTTCTTCTTATAGTAGAAGTATAATGAATTTTGGTTTGCAACTCACAGTAGTATTGAAAAATCCTAAAATACACAAAACTAGCGATAAATATATATCTAAGAATGTAATTAAATTGAAAAACATTTTAATAAACTTAAAGTTGATTAAAACACTATTATTTATAAAGCTGTATTAAAAACAACAACAATTTTATTTATAAATGTCTTTATATACATATTAGCGTGCTGTTATTTAAAACAAGCATGCAAATTATAATGTGTTTGTTTGTTTTTGGAAAACAAACAACTGTGATTTAATAACTCCTTTATTTCTTTTTTATTTTAATTTAAAAAAAATATTTTAAATATTATTATTTTCTAGTTTCATACTAATCACTTTCTCGTGTCACATTCAGGATGAATCTAAAATATTTCCTTTTTAATGTTATATAAATTATAATATATTTAAAAAAAACTATTCAATTCTATTCTATTTTATTTGTATAGAGCTTTTAACAGTGGACATTATCACAAAACAGCTTTACAGAAAAAAATAGACATAATCGAAACAAAATTCCCTGTTATTATTCACTTGCTTACGTTTATTTCATGATAACGTGATAACTAATCACTTCCTCGGGCTGAATGCTAAACCCTTCCTTTCTCCCTAAATAAGTCCACTATATAGACAACAATACTATGGCGAGTCGTGTACCCAATGTAGTGCACTAGGGATGTGTTGCGGATTTGGCCACACAGTAAAGCGAGGAGAATTTCCCCGCCCCTTTGTATTGATTGACACGCGTTCTAACCTATCGCGTTTCAGACTCACGCTTCCGCCTGTGCGCGGGTTTTACGTTTGATTGACAGCACGACCGAACCAATCAGCGTCGTAGGAAGGATTTTGCCCCAATCAAGGTCGGACAATGGCTCCGTCAGGGAGACTTTAGTTTTGTTTATGCTGCGGCGTCCATCCTGCAGAGCCGCTGGGGCTCAGATTAACTGCAGTTTGTTTGTTTTTTCCTCGTTAAACAAAGTGGTGGATGTGACTGAAGGTTTGTCCGCGGGGATGAGCGATCTGGGATGAAAAGATAAATGACGGTTAATGATGAACTCGGTTTGGGATCTTGCTCTCGGATCCACTCCTGTCAATAATCCCGGAGCTGCAGCTTCCCGATCCGTGCATGTTGAGCTCACATCCCAGCAGGTAACGTTCACATGACGGGGCGGGGGGGAGCAATAAATAAAAACATCAAAACCTGCCTAGTCATGTATTTTATTTTTTTTTACTTTCAGCATGCAGCGGTTTAGTTTAGAAATCAGCTTTTCACTTAGTCACATGTCTGTGTGTGATCACAACATCATAACCGGGCCTTGACTTGCTAGCTAACAGAATTAGCATCCGTTATTTATTAAGCACTAATCTTAAATCTTGGTTTTAATGCAGATTTTGTCCTGACACCCGCTAACGATAAACCGAACGACTGTCTCCAGATGGCCTCAAAATGTTTTGGTATTTTAATCCCACCTGAATAATAAATAACAGCTGATGGAAGTCAATTCCTCAGTGTTCAACACATGACAGAAAGCGAAAGATGAGAAGTTTAGCGAAAGCGCCGTTAGCTTACGGTTACGCTTGCTAACTTATCATGACGTCTTTCAGTTTTTGTTTAACTGTGAACAGCTTGGAGTGGGTCATGGAGACGCTTTACACCATTGATTCACTAATTCATGCTCTGACAGGCAACAACACAGAGCTGCCTCTGTCTCTGCCCTCCCTGTTTAGCAGAGCCGCTCAGGCTTTATATACTACCGGACTCCTCTACGGCTGATTTGATTGGCTCTTTAGAGCGCGAGCACTCAGTACAATTTAAACAAGAAAAGCCGTTACGTTTGGAACGCCTTGTCGAAATTTTTACCTCAGAGTGGTGGCTAGCTGTGGCTAACGATTAGCTCGCTAATACAAACAAGCTGCGAAAGGAATGTAAAGATTGCACAACTTTGTAGAGAAGTCTCACACAAACAGCTCAAATTAAAGATAAAATCGAAATGTATTGATTGATTGAAGGCTTTCAAACGTGACTGGAATGGTGTCATCTTAACGGTTTATCACAGGGCGGGAACTAACGAACTAACTCACCTGAGTGCACTAGAGTAGATCTTTACACAAATCAGGACACGACCTACAGCTTGCTAGCTAACCGAGGCTAATAAATGAAGCAGGCTGTCTGACTAAAGCTAGCTCGCTGCTAGCATGTTTATCAGAGTAGCTTTTCTGTCAGCAAAGCTGTTAATTATGCTAACTGTCTGCAGTTAATGTTCATGTTAGCAGAAATACTGAGAGAAATACTGTTAGCAGAAATTCTGAATAAACACATATAGTCAGTTTTATGTTTTGTTTTGCTTTGGTTAAATCCCAAATTGCACATGTAGTGCACTATATAAGGGTCCATCGCCCTAGCGCAGTTGCTTAGAACATTGGACTTGATTATGCCGATAGTTCTCTAAAAACTGTGTTCCTCAATATTATTATTTTTCTTTACACTTCACTTCACACGGTGAAGTTTATGGAAGGAGTCTCCAGTGTCAGAGCTTTGTAACAGTCAGAAGTAAAGGTGAGGGAATGACTGTTTATAGCTGCTATAACGTAAGTGACAACAGGAACTAACTCGATTCACAACATTAACTGTAACTCTAAACAGGTAAAAAAAAAAAAAGTATTATGTGTTCTTTAATAGACAAAACATTGTAATTGTTGGTAAACTGCTGTGGTATAAGAGGAATAAAACACTTTTGGACGTTCTGTTATAGTAAAATAATTAGCTTCAGCGTGGTAACAGAGACCGTTACTGTTGCCGGAGTTATAAATAATACGGTTATTATGGCATTAACGTGAACTTTGAAGTGTTTGTTTCTGAAAGGAAGTTGTGAAGTTCCTGATTAAATAAAAGTTTAATAATGTAGCGTCGAATCAAATTTTAATACAATAAAGAAAAGACGTTTTTTTTTATGTTTCTGATTGTAGAAAGTGCTCGCTCTTCATTCCGTTATCTCGGACGTGAGGGGAATCAGCACAGGCGTCACTTTTTCTCGCTGTCTCATGTGGTGTGTGTGTGTGTGTGTGTGTGTGTGTGTGTGTGAGAGACTTCTGTGGTGCGATGTTTTTCCCCTCAACTCTTATTTATTTATTTATTTATTTATTTATTGGTTTTTGTTATGGAACAAGCCTGCAGAGAAAACGAATGTGACCTGAATCTAAACAAGTACCATGCAGGAATGTTGGAGGAAATTCGAAATCTACCCCCCCCCCAAAAAAAACCCAAAAAAAAACAAACCTACACAACAGACAGCGTGAAAGTCACACCTGTAGTGTGTTTGTTCCTCAGGAAGTGACTTTCAGAACAGAAATCGTGCCATAATTGATCACAATATCAGTATGTATACGGTCGTATAGAATGAATAGATATGACCCTTTTCGCTTTCCATTTTCCTTATATGGTCGTAGTTTCCTTTGCTACGTTTCAAATCACAAACTATAACTTAAGACTGTTTTGACAGTTAATTTAACAGGCTTCGTCACGTTTTATGTTTTGAGTTTTTCCGTGTTACAAAATTAGAACCCTTCCTCTGTGTTCCTCTGAGTACCCTGTGTTCTCTGTAGAACCCAAAGCAGAGTGAAAGAGTTCTGAATCGTTTAGGAGGTTAAGAGCCCAAAATTACCAAATGTACCCTAAAAGTGTACCAAGTACCAAGAGATTAAACTGTTAATCCCTTTAACGCTGTGAATATTCCTGATCCCGTGCCTGTGTAGAGCAGTCTGCATATTTCACTAGTAATATTACACTTATTCCAGGTTGATTGTTCACCGTTTATAATGATTAATTGTGGTTTTGAGACGCGTGGGAATCTTGAACGCGTCATCATAAGGATTCTTAAGAAGCGTAAACATCATGGAATGCTTCGAGGTCGGATTTCTGACAGGCGTTGTGACGTAAATCCTGTGTACCGATCACTTTTCTTTCAGGGTATTAATACTGACTGGAGTCCACTTGCTGCACAGCACCTTTTTTTTTTTTTTTTTTTTTTTTTTTTTTTTTTTTGAAGTGATGGATGTGGTAGAGGGGTGCCAATACTTTGTGCATACCAACTCGTTGGCTAGAGTCAGTAATAATACATGTTGAAAGTGATCTGTACGCAGGCTTTACATTACAGCAGGTCTCAGGAATCTGACCATGAAGCCTTCCATGGTGTTTGCTGTATTTGGAAATTTGTGGTGCGTTCAAGTTTCCTACGCGTCACAGAATCACATCTACTCGTTTATAAGTGAATAAGAAGTTTGTCAGTGACCTGTGTTAAAGGTGGAGTTGAGAAACCGGCCACTGAGTGAAGGCAGGCTGAACAATAGGAGTGTTTGTGCGAGTGGGGTTTAATCCTATAGCGAGCCCCGTGATTCAGATTTGGGCCGAGGGAGAGGGAGAGCGGGTCAGGTGAGAAATCAGTGACAGAAACTCTCTCTCTCTCTCTCTCTCTCTCTCTCTCTCTCTCTCTCTCTCTCTCTCTCTCTCTCTCTTTCTCTTTCTAACACTTGTGGTCTCTCATCATTTCCTCACACAAATCTGTAAAATGTGTTCTCTGAGGAGCCATTGTTCTCCACATTTCCTCCCCGACCCCTCTGCAGACTGGATCACGTTAACATCCCGCGTCTCTCTAACGTCCAACGGTGAGGTCATGGATGTGGTCACAGTTTTATAGTGACACGTGCTTCTCTACACACACACACACACACACACACACACACACACACAGAGAAGAGTCTTGTTTTCGTGCATCAGTTGTGCCCCGGCCTCGTCTCAATAATGAAACCCTCACTACACACCAGCAGCCGTGTAAAGTGTGTACAAGTCCTAAAGACCCCTAAATAATTCATCATCACATTCAGTGTTCGCACTTGGACACGCTCTTGAACGACCCGGAGAGCTAAAAGCTAACCTAGCAAACGAGCGAGAGCCGACTTCTCAGTCCCTCCACTACTTAGCGATTTTGCGATCGCAGAAATCCACAAAACCGAGCAAACTCCACAATATTCGCAGGAGCTTGCAGTTTTTCAAAATGGCCGCAGATTTTCCGCAGATTTGGACCGAGACGCGTCATGTGACGTCATCACGGGGCGCATTTAGCCAAAGCCCTCTTCGATTCACGTGTGTCGAACATGAGTACAGCTAAAAGCTCTCATTTACCAACAAACATCACTGCGAAAGAGCGTGCAGAACTATCTCCTGCGATTGCGATTTCGACGATTTTTTTCAGGTAGTTTTCAAAACAAAAAGCACAAAAAAATTTGCATTGCAAATTTCGGAAAAAAAAAAAAAAGCCGCAGCGAGATCGAGCATTTCTGGCCGCAACAATCACAAAAAAACCCCTCTATGAAATCCTGTACGGGCGCGAAAGCTGAAATAACGCGTTTCGCTTCATGTGTGCTCATTACAATATCAGGCCACGCACACTAGGGGCAGTCTGCTTCATTCTGCTTTTACATGTTTACTGAATGTTTTTATGTTGACATGTTTTCTTTCCTGTTTCTCTCTCTCTCTCTCTCTCTCTCTCTCTCTCTCTCTCTCTCTCTCTCTCTCTCTCACAGAGGCGTTTGCGGCACCTGAGGAGCATTGCCGCGAGGAACATTGTGAACAGAAACCACTCCCCGCTGCTGGACACCTACTTCACACTGCACCTGTGTTCAGGCAAAGATCACATCTCTAGAGGTGAAACTCCAACCCTTTTCAATCTCAACGTCTACACGGTAGCTATAGCTAATAGCCAGTTAGCTGATAAGCTAAAGCCTGATGGAGGACGCTCAGATGCTAAACACATAGCTAACTTTATACCTTATTTTACTAATTTCCTACCCCGCCCTCTCGTCTGATTGACAGCTCAGATTCTCCCACCGTTATGAAACCGGTGTTAGTTTCAGATAATTTTCAGAAGAAGGAATTGGGACACAGCTGTAGTGTTCATGTCCCCACACACACACACACACACACACCCCCCTGATTAAGCTCAGAGGAAGTTGTTGGTGTGGATAAGATGTGATACACGAGGATTAAAAAAAACAAACAAAAAAACCCAGTCTGGAATAAACGATGACGTTGCAGATGTGTACAGAAACGATCCGACTTGTCCTTTCTTCACTTCCTGTTTCAGATTTCTACACGAGCGAGGTGATCCGAGACTCTCTGGTGAGTACACGCTGCAAGACTGGATGTGTATGTGACTCACAAGCTCTTTTAATCAACGTTACATTGATGCGTCTGATTATAAATTGGACGTGAACATCAGACTGAAGGTCATTTACGCGGAGCAGTGTTTCAATTTAATAAATAATAATCACAGCCTGTGTAATTCGAGACAGAGCTCTAGTTATTTATTTACATTATAATTGTGTGCTGTACACACTCGCACACACACACGCGCACACACACACACACACACACACATGCACACACACAAACGTTTTGTTTTTGCTCTCCACAGCAGTCTAAATCTGCAAGCTGGGCTGTACGTCTGACCTGCGACTCGCCTGTCTTTGTCCTTTATTTTTTATCAGTTTCCTCACCTCCTTCCTGTTGTTTACACACACACACACACACACACACACACACACACACACACACAAAACCATTTCTCCTTCTCACTTTCCTTCTCCTCCTCTGGCCTCTATTGTCTTTTCTATCCTCTAACTTCCTGTCTTTCTCTCTCTCTCTCTCTCTCTCTCTCTCTCACATTGTTTTTTTTTGTACGTTCTGCCCCCTAGTGCTCACGTTTGTGTGTGTGCTGTTTGAGTGACTTTTATGTGAACATGTACAAATGATGTTACACACACACACACACACACACACACACACACACACAGGATTATAAATGAGGAGTGTCCAAACTGTGTCGTGTGTAAAAATGTGTTGTGTGTGTTGTGTGTTGTGTGTGTGTGTGTGTGTGTGTGTGTGTGTGTGTGTGTGTGTGTGTAGAACCCGACATGGCGCAGTTTGGACTTCGCCATGCTCCCGGACCTGTGGGACACGTCTGTGTCGTGTTTCGTGGTTCGGATTTGGGGCGGACGAGAAGAACAGTACCAACTGCTGATAGAGTGGAAGGTGAACCTGGATGGCCTGAGATACACCGGACAACAGGTACGGGGAGGGGTAGAGAGAGAGAGACTCTGGGGTGGGGGGCAGAGGGAAAGTGAGAGACTGAGACAGATAGACAGGAAGAAAGGGAGAGAGAGAGACAGAAGTAGTAGAGATAGGGTGCGAGAGAGAGAGAGAGAGAGAGAAGGAGAGACACTGAGGTGGGGAGCAGACAAGGAGAGCGAGACAAAGGGAGAAACTAAGAGAGGGAGTGAGCGACAGAAGGACAGATAGGGAGAGACGAAGAGAGACAGACAGACCTAGAGAGAGAGAGACAGGGTGAGACATGTACAGATAGAGAGACAGACAGATATAAATAAAGAAGTATCTTAATTATATTTTGTCTCTTTATCTGCATTCTTTTCCCCCCTCTCGCTCTGTCTATTTTCATTTCTCTCTCTCTCTCTCTCTCTGTCTGTCTGTCTCTCTCTCTCTCTCTCTCTCTCTCTCTCTTGCTGTCTCACTCTCAGATCCGGTCTCGGTGTCCTAATGAGATCATATTTGGGCTGAATGATGGTTACTACGCAGCAGATTTGGATCAGAAGGTAACTCCACTCCTGGTGTCATATTCAGTGGGACTGTGGTGTAGAGGTTCTCCTCTGAGTTCTGCTGTGTGTGTGTGTGCGTGTGTGTGTTTGTGTGTGTGTGTTGTTCAGGAGAACTCTGAGAAGAAGAAGAACTCGTTACTGCAAGTGGACCAGAGCTCTGTGAGGAACTCGTACAGCGTCTTCTCCCTGCTCAGGTACGGCCACTGATCCAGTGTCAGTCTCACCTCTCCGTCACTCGCGCTCGCTACGCCACGTCACTCACTACGCCACGTCACTCACTACGCCACGTCACTCACTACGCCACGTCACTCACTACGCCACGTCACTCACTACGCCACGTCACTCACTATGCTACGTCACTCACTATGCTACATCACTACGCTCGGTGTGAGCGTGCAGGAACCGACCCCAGATGCTTTTACACTCGCACTCAGACCCTTAACTCCTAGTGTGCTTAGGCCGCATCGTTCTAGTGGTCAGCAGGTTACTTCTAGTGCACATGGACAGTTTTCTTCTAGGCCCCTTAAAAATGCTCGATTAAAAAGGCCGTCTAGTGCACTTCAGCGGAGCTGATCTAGTGTGCACGGTTGTAGTTGTTGTTTTCTAGGGCACTTAGCCAATGCTCTCACTGTTACATATACCATGCTTTAACAAACCCTGTCTAGCACACTTCAGTGACGGTCTTGAAGTGCTCTCAGCTAGTAGACTTTCTAGTAGACTACATCTCTACTAGTGCCCTAGTAAAGTCCTGTGTGTGCTGCTGGAACTCTGTCCTCCACTAGATGGCAGTGCTGCACTTTAATATGGCTGAGCTCCTCTGACAGAAAGTAACAGTGACCCTGTGCGACCTCTCTCTCTCTCTCTCTCTCTCTCTCTCTCTCTCTCTCTCTCTCTCTCTCTATCTATCTATCTCTGATTGATTTTTTCTTTTTTTTCTTCAATTAACACCGCTCTGTAGTTTGTAATGTGTGTGTGTGTGTGTGTGTGTGTGTGTGTGTGTGTGTGCATACATCAAGAGAGACAGAAACAGATGGGGAGAGAGAGAGAGAGAGAGAGAGAGAGAGAGCGACGTGAGTGTGTGTGAGTGTGTGTGAGTGTGTGAGTGTGTGATTGCTCACATGTTGTTTTCGCTCAGCGAGACGCAGGACAGAGAGGCGAATGAAACGACTCGTTAAATAAAAGACGGCCGTTTCCTCTTCGTGTGTGATTTACGTTCTGTCACTGAGGGATCATGGGATACGAGTGGCTCGGCGCTGAACTCACTCCGGCACTGAACGCGAGTGTGTGTGTATGTGTGTGTATGTTTTTATGTGAATGTCATATCAATACCTAAAGCAACCACGCAGAGATTACACGATGTGGTTGAGTATTTTCCTCTAACAGCACGTCCCCAAGTGTTTTATTCCTCTTATACCACGGCGATTTAACGAGTTAGTTCCTGTTGTCACTCATTCCCTCACCAGACTCTGTTTATTCTCTCTCTTCAGGTTAATAAGACAAAAAAATAGCACAGCTTGAGAAACCGCAAAGAAGCGTAAACTCCTCTGTCCTGGAGACGTCGGAAAACCCTAAAACGATATATAACGCTTTAATATAAACCTGTGATGTGCAGCTGCTGTTATAGAAAACTAATTAACACCTGACGACCAATCACAATCCAGAACTCTGCAGATGATGCTTGTGCTTTCATACTTCACCTCCATATGTATTTGTGTATTTGGTGCTGGTTTGTGTGTGTGTGTGTGTGTGTGTGTGTGTGTGTGTGTGTGTGTGTATTCGGATCATAATGGAGTTCAGGACGGGGGTTTTCGCCCCTTTGATCTGCTCCTGACAGCTGTGTTTCTGCTCTTTAGGAGTAGAGTAGGAGATCCTCTCCGCTTTAACAAGGCCTTTGATCTCGTTAAGCCTCTCATCTGTCTTTCCTCTCTCCGTCTCTCCATCTCTCCGTCTTTCTCTTTTTCGGACCATGTTAAGTGCATTCTTTCTTTACAAGCCCGAAGAGCGCATTAGAGAAGCGTCTGCTCTGTAACCCGCGTCCCGAACCCTTCTATTATTTTTCTCTCTGCGTTTCCGTAGCAGCGTGATGTCATCAAAAAGCGCATGAGAGTTCTGCAGCAGGAGAATGTAAATAAACAGCTGAGCGGCTTAAAGAAAAACAGTTATTAAGATCACGCTGATTGCGTTTGTGTTTTTTCTGCTGTGTGTGTCTGTGTGTGTCTGTGTGTGTCTGTGTGTGTGTGTGTGTTGCTAAATTACAGGGACTGTAAGTGTTCTGGTGTACAGGCTGTAAGTTCTGTTTGCTCTGAAGGTAAGAAATAGACCCAGACAGATTGATTTATTTACAGTAGAGGAGCCGTGTCGAGGCAGGAGTATATGCACCCTCTCTCTCTCTCTCTCTCTCTCTCTCTCTCTCTCTCTCTCTCTCTCTCTCTCTCTCTCTCTCACGTGTTTCAGACGTGTTAGAGAATGCAGACTGCCTTCGGCTACGGTTTGATTCGCGGCCTCCTCGTGATTGTGTTTAGTGTTCGGCTCTCTTTATCCGTCTTATAAAAACAATAGCGTGAAATTAGAAATGTGTGTAAAGCTTCACTGAGTAAAACATAACATAAAAACCTGTGTTTTTGGGGTCGGGAAAGTAGCAAAAGGGTTAGTATAGTGACTTTAATCACCCCAAACCTGTGCCATTACGTATTTGAGTTTTGTTTTTGTGCAGCTTCTTCCTGCCATCGTCACTAGGACAAAAGGCGTAGCAGCTAGGATGCTGTAGCCAGGACAAAAAGTATTGTAGCTAGGGCAGTGCACGTAGGATAGAGGTGCCAGGGCATAGTTAAATAGTACATATAGCGCTGTGCAAAAGTTTTAGACACATGCAAAGAAATGCTGTAGAGCAACGATGCCTTCAAAATAATGAAATTAAATATTAAAACCTAAAGAGCAGTAAACAGTAGTAAATGAAACAAAGCCAATATTTGGTGTGACAAAAAAATAAAAATAAAAATAGTAGTCTCCGGTACAATGTGTGCGGTTTTATAAGGAAATGAGCTGGTAAGTTTTATTGAGCATCTTGCAGAACCAGACACAGTTCTTCTGGACACTTTGACTTTCGCACTCGCTTCTTATTTCTGCAGTGAAACCCAGCAGCCTTCATTGTGTTTACTGTCTGAAAAGTGTCTAATACGCTGCTTTCTTTAATGACATACAAACATTTTTATGTAACGTTTAATTCTGTGCTAGAAAACTAATGTTTGGGAAACTAAAATGTTTTTTGTACCGACTTGATCTTGTAGAAGTGATATATTTAAGCCTCATTTTTATTACAGTAATTGTTAAACGTAGTAGTTATATAATATAATCCCACTCTCCGGTGTGACTCAGAAGAGGACGGGTTCTGTTTGGGTCTGGTTCCTCTCGAGGTTCCTTAAAAAGCTCCGAAACCGAGTTGCGGAAAAGACGAGAGAAAGGGGCTTGAACACGGGTTTCGTTCCCGGTCGCCGTAGCGATCCGGGCTTAGAGTCCACGTAGACGTATTTTCGAGTACAGGCGAGTCGTACAGGATGATGTCAGCCGTCAGGAATGACTTCCTGTAGCACTTCCTGTTTCACCTTTTACCGTGAGGAGGACGTTATGGAGCTTGACGTCCGTCAGTGAAGTGTGTGTGAAGGACTGCAGGAGGTCTGAAATATTCACACGCAGTACTGAAGCACAGAGGCTGTGTGTGTGTGTGTGTGTGTGTGTGTGTGTGTGTGTGTGTGAGTGTGTGAGGTTGGTTGTTTGTTATTCTTCCACATATTTTGGTGTTCAGGTCACTTGTTGTGAAGCGAGCGGATGTTTTGTTAATCAGACTCGTATTTAAGCAGGAGGTGAAGCTCTGCGTGTCGATACTCCCAAGGCAATATTTCAATCTCTTCTGCCATGAGTGTGTGTGTGTGTGTGTGTGTGTGTGTGTGCGTGCTTAACGCGTGATTTATGCGCCGCCAGAGCGATTATTAAGCCACGGGGGAAAACCCGTGCCGCCCGCGGTGTGTTTAGCCTAATCACAGCGAGGCTGAGTGCAGGATTAAGCTCCTGTATTTGTTTGAATATTAGAGTTTAAATGTTTGCGTCGGGCGTCGGCGTTCGGGGGAAGAGAAAGTTCCTGTAACTGAATTATACATACTGAACAAACACTGTGTGTGTGTGTGTGTGTGTGTGTGTGTGTGTGTGTGTGTGTGTTTTCAAAATCTTCTGACAGTAAAAGAAAACGTGTAGGCGGTAGGCCGTTAATCAGTCAGGTGATTAGATCACAATATTTAACAGCCCGGGAGGTTGCCTAGGTAGGCTGCCTATGTAGGGAAGATAAAGCCTATCCCATTTACAAGGTGAAATAAGGACAGGTTATTTTAGGGCACTTATTATGGACAAATTTGGACAATCTCACTCTCCTGTTCACCGGACGCAACAAACATGGCGGACGAAATTTCACTACGATTAATTGAAAGATCTACGTAGCTTGTTTCCGTGGTTACGGTCAGCTAGCTAACTGATCCCGATCCCGATTTTCAGCGATGGAAAAAGTATTCGCCCCCATCCTGATTTCTTCTGTTTTTGTGTGTATCTCATACCAAATTGTTTCAGAAACTAAAACAAAATCTAAGATGAAGCAAAGGCGACCCGAGTAAACACACAATACAGTTTTATTTATTATTAAATGATAACGTTAAGCAAATAAGTGAAAATGTATTTACCCCCATAGTTACTGATTCCCCAAATCTATGAAACTGCATTCATAATGAGGTTCAGCTGGACTAGACACAACCAGGCCTGATTACTGCAAACCCTGTTCAATCAAATCAACACTTAAATACAACTTTTTCAACAGCATGAAGTCAGTTAAAAGCTCTTACCCAGTAACACACTATATGCTAAAGCTGAAAGAAATTCCAGACACGATGAGGAAGAAGGTGACTGAAATACATCAGTCTGGGAAGGGTTACAAAGCTATTTCAAAGGCTCTGGGACTCCAAAGGACCACAGTGAGAGCCATTGTCTCCAAATGGAAAAACTTGTATGTAGCAGATGTCACTTTCCAGCTAGCGTTAATTAGCAAAGTAGTATGATATATTAATCTTGGGTAGTGTAGCGTTAGCTAGCTGTGTCAGTCGTATGCAGTTTGGGACTCTCTGTTAGAGGGATGATTCTCTTTGCTAAGCAAGAGAAACACCATGCCGGAGATGACGAGCTAGCCTGAGAACACGGTTTCCCCGACAGGTTGCGTCCACTTTTCTTAAGTCCAGTGCGGCTGTGATTTGGGACGGAGCCTGTTGTTGTTTTCTTGGTGCCTTTGTTGATGACGGTGGTGTTTCAGCCGAACGGTAGCCGAGTGAGACACACAATAATGATTGTGTTAACCACTTTTCATAACCGTGTTTGCATCATACTCTGTGTGTGTGTGTGTGTGTGTGTGTGTGTGTGTGTGTGTGTGGTTCAGCATGTGTTAGAAGTTTTCCTGATGTGTGTATAACGCTGATGAAGAACAGAGTGTATTCTGTGTTCCAGATGTTGCCTCTGTCTTTATGTCTCTCTCTAACACAAACAAGGCTGATTCTGTATTGGCTAATAGAAAGACAAACAAAAACCCGGATATGGTGTGTGTGTGTGTGTGTGTGTGTGTGTGTGTGTGTGTGTGTGTGTGTGTGTGTGTGTGTGTCCATGTGTCCATGTGTCCTTGCACTCCTTCCAGCAGCTCTGGGCCGAATTAATCCCTGTATAAGGTCACAGAGTTAATGTGTCTCTGTGTTTACGACTCAGTGTTTTTCCCTTCAACAGAAAGTAAACATGAAAGAAATGATTATTTAACGACTAAACAGAATCATGAAGGTCAAACACACACACACACACACACACACACACACACACACACACACACAGATACATTACCTATTCATAATGTAACAGCGTTGTTCAGTAAGGCACAGAGGCCACCGCTCTTTCACTGAGACTGATGGAAAAGATACAGAGGCCACGCCTCCTTCAGTGAGACTGACAGAGGCCACACCTCCTTCAGTGAGACTGACAGAAAAGATACAGAGGCCACACCTCCTTCAGTGAGACTGACAGAAAAGATACAAAAGCCACGCCTCCTTCACTGAAACTGGTGGAAAAGATACAGAGGCCACGCCTCCTTCAGTGAGACTGACAGAGGCCACACCTCCTTCACTGAGACTGACAGAAAAGATACAGAGGCCACACCTCCTTCACTGAGACTGAAATGCAACTCTTATCCTCCCGGAGCTGTTTTGTTGCAGGTGTTTGTGTTTTGCGTGTTTGTTTATTTGTGTTTGAAGTCTTGTTGCCGTGCAACCCCTCACGTCCACTTCTGATTGGCCGATAAGCGGCAGAAATGCGTGAAAAGCGATAAAACCCCGTCAGATTGTTGAGACGATATGGCAGCCGACGTCTGTAATCAGCACATCACACACACCGTCCGAGACGGGAGGAGAGAGAGAAAGAGAGAGAGAGAGAGAGACAGATTTCTCTGTTCACACTCGCACAAACGTGTGAAAGCGTTACGAGTGCAGAGATAAAAAAAAAAAAGCGAATCGGAAAAGAACCCGAAAAAAATCCTGATGAAAGATAAGGTTCAAGTTTCTGAAGAAATATGTGTGTTGTTTTTGTGATGATTTTGTGTGAGCTGTATAGATGCTTGTAAAATGTTTAATGATGTAACAAACACATAGTTTTTTCATTTTAAGGCTCTCTCTCTCTCTCTCTCTCTCTCTCTCTCTCTCTTTCTCTTTCTCTAGACTCCACACGGCTCAGAAGGCAATAAAGCAGACGCAGGTTACAGTTCAGAAAATCGGGAAAGAGATCGAGGAGAAACTCAGAACCACAGCAGCCTGTACAGAACGGGTATGGAGACACACACACACACACACACACACACACACACACACACACACACACACACACACACACACAGTGTAATTCCCCTGTTTTTCAGTGATGATAAAGTACACACTCTTTACTGTGAGGCCTGTGTGTGGAATGGGTTAGGATTTAGAGTGTGTGTGTGTGTGTGTGTGTGTGTGTGTGTGTGTGTGTGTGTGTGTGTGTGTTGTACAGATCCTCATAAATATGTCATTAGATCCTCCAGCAGTCGCTCTCTTGTGTTTGGGAGGATTTAGCTGAGTTTAAAACAAAATCTCCCACGTCTGCGGTTCTGCTCTCTGGATAACGAACGACAAGAAAAACGGATGAGTAAAAAGAAAAAGAGAGAAACACAAAACGACGTGAAAAGGAAATCAAAAAAATACAAGATAAAAGAAAAGAAATGGTAAATTTGGTAAAAAGAAAGGGGTAAAGGTCAATTTTTTTTGTTGATTTTTCTTTGAAATTGTTGAATTGAAATGGGGAAACAGAAAAGAAAATGAAGGAGAAGGAAAAAAAGAAAGGAATTGTAAAAAATAAAATCGATAAGGAATAAGAAAAAGAGGAGACGGAAAATAGGAAAAAAGAGTGAAGAAAAAGAAGATGGAAAGACATCAAAAGAAAGAAAAGGAACAAAAACTAAATAAAGGAAATTAAAAGATTAAAAAGGAGTATGCTTAAGAATAATCTCTGAACGCGGTTAGCTCGCTGTTAAAGCAGAGAGAGAGGAAACCGGAAGTAATGAAGAAGTGAGAAAAGCAAGAAATATAAATACAAGCTAAAAACAGAAATGGAATCTTTTAAAAACGAAAAAGGGGGAAAAACGCAGAAAGAAGCAACAAAATGAGAAAAATGAAGACAAACAAGTGTGTAAAGAGAAGAGAAGAAAAGACGACAAATATCAAAGAAAGAACAACGTGACAGAGAACAAAAAATATATATATTTTTAATTAAAATTAAAATAAATGAGTAATACACGGCACTCCTATAAGTGACCTGGCCATTAACATGCTGTTTACACACACACACACACACACACACACACACACACTGCAGAAGGCTGAATTATACTTGCTTCTTACACACACCTGTACACAAGATGGCCGCCGTGTCCACTACTCACTACACAGAGTAACGTTGTGTCTCATACTCGTGCACTATTCTAGAGCGCTAACACTAACCGACTTAGTGTTCGAGTATTAAAGCCCTACTTTATAAACCTACTGAAAGCTCTGTTGTGTACCAGTTTTCTGGATCTTCTAGCTTATTAAACGTACGGTGAGGGTTTTCGATTTGAGACGCGGATCATGGCGACAATCACGACGACGGCGTAAAGTCTGAAGAGAGACACTGAGCTCGTCAGTGCGTTTAACGTCTCTGTGCATGAACTCGCTAAACATTTTACACTTGGACTCGGGAACCTGATGGACGGGGATGATTCGGCTCTGACGTGGCGTCTAGCCGTTTTTAGTCCTCCACACGCAGCTGCATGCGCACACGAACACCAGGTGAAAGTGAAGTATACCTGCACCTTTTCGTGTCTGTGTGTGTGTGTGTGTGTGTGTGTGTGTGTGTGTGTGTGTGTGTGTGTGTGTGTGTGTCGTGCCAGCGGTGTCGGCATTTAGCACGCGAGTGTGTGTCGGGGACGGTGTGTGTATCAGGGCTGATAGAGCCTCCATCACCACTTACACACTGATAAGGAGCACAACATGTTGACTTTGATGCTCATGACCATCATCACCATATCTTCAACAACATCTTCATCATCACCGTCATCTTCATCAACGCAGATCAAAGAGCTCCGAGTGAGGAAACAACTCTCTCTCTCTCTCTCTCTCTCTCTCTCTCTGTGTGTGTGTGTGTGTGTGTGTGTGTGTGTGTGTGTGTGTGTGTGTGTGTGTGTGTGTGTGTGTGTAGAAGAAAGAGCGTGAGTGTATGCAGTTGCGTATCGGTGTGTTACGGAGCGAGGTGGAGAGACAGAGGAAAGCTCTTCTGAGAGAGAAGGAGACGCTGCAGAAAGAGAGAGCACTGCTTCAGAAGAAAGGTACACACACACACACACACACACACACACACACACACACACACACACACCCCCGCACGTGCGAGTGCGAGCGGGGATTTCCCAGAGTCAGCTCAATCACAGATTAATACAGATCCAACACGTCCACACGTCCTGATTACCCTGGTGCTCAACACACGGCGTGGTTATCCAAAAGATACTGGAGTCCTGTTGTCATGGTAACAAGAAAAATATTCGAAATGGTCACAGTAAAATATTCTGACCGCCCCGTAGTCTTTTAAGTCTTTTATTCCTCTTACACCACGGCAATTTACCAACAGTTACATTTTTAGTTATTAAAGAGTGACGCGTCGTACTTTTTATCCATTTATAGTTACATTTAATGTTTGTGAAACGAGGTTAGTTTCTGTTGTCACTTAAGTTACAGCAGCTGTAAACACTGGTTCTCTTCATGATAATAAGACAAAATGTAATCGCGAAACCGCGAAGAAGCGTAAACTCCTCTAAAGTTACAGCTTCTGACTGTTACAAAGCGCCGACACTGGAGACTCCTTCCATACATGTTACATCACCGTAACGACAGTCACGTGGAGAGTCCTTTGTACACGCCCCTGTAAATTATACTGTTACTATAGAAACGATAACGTATTAGAACCAGTGCCTGTGATGTGCAGCTGCACTACTGTCAGAGCTGCTGTCATAGAGAATTAATCAACACCTGACGACCAATCACAATCCAGAACTCGGCGGCAGCGTGCTCTAAATAAATAATGGGGTGCGTGTGGGTCACTTACCTGGGGAAGAGATGGCACCAGGATGCATTATGGGAAGAATGCAAGCTGGCGGAGGCAGTGTGGTGGAAACCCCAGGGTCTGGGCATACGTGAAACTAAACATCGTTACGGACCGGACACACCCCTTCATGGCAGCGGTGTGGCACAAAGGATGATGTGCTACACTGCACACGTTGTTCAGGAATGGTTTGAGGAGTTCGAGGCGTTGCCCTGGCCTCCACGTTCCCCAGATCTCAATCCGATCCTATAACTGATCATGTGACCTCATCAGACTCTAAAGTCAGGGTGTGTTTTTATTCATGTACAATACACACTTGTCTAAAATTCATTCATCACTGCCTGCTGCTGTTCAGGCTAATCCTCTTCTTAGAGAGAGAGAGAGAGAGAGTGTGTGTGTGTGTGTGTGTGTGTGTGTGTGTGAGAGAGAGAGAGAGAGAGCGAGAGAGTGTGTGTGTGTGTGTGTGTGTGTGTGAGAGAGAGAGAGAGAGAGAGAGAGAGAGAGTGTGTGTGTGTGAGAGAGAGAGAGAGAGAGAGAGAGAGAGAGAGAGAGAGAGTGTTAGATTGATGTTGGCAGGATGTTTGACCACAAGGGCTGGGCTCCATTATCTAAGAACACACACACACACACACACACACACACACACAGAGTCAATGATAGGATGATGATTCAGCAGACTAACATTCCACACTGCAATGTGCTTGTGAGTGTCTGACAAATTGAGTCTAGTAAACTCAGTTTAGAGACAGAGCAGCCTGTCCTGACTAGCTCTGACACACACACACACACACACACACACACACACGCACACACACAGAGTGGGAATGTAGTCATTAGGGGGGGCCCAGAACACCTGCCTGCATATCCAGATGTTTCACAAATGCAAAGTGTGTTTGTGAAAAGGAGACCGTTAAATATTCTAACATGGTCATGGGCTGTGTCCCAAACCACATACTACTGCACTATAGAGCATGATAACTAGGGTTCACTGTAACCACCGGGATAGTGGTAGCTAGTGAACACCCATAGTACACCACAAACTAGGGGTCACTTGAAGCTAGGGGTCACTTGAAGCTTGCGGACACTTGAAGCTTGCGGACACTTGAAGCTTGCGGACACTTGAAGCTTGCGGACACTTGAAGCTAGGGGACACTAGAAGCTAGGGGACACTTGAAACTTGGGGACACTGGTAGCTAGGGGACACTTAAAACTTGGGGACACTGGTAGCTAGGGGACACTTGAAACGAGGGGACACTAGATGCTAGGGGACACTAGATGCTAGGGGACACTTGAAACTTGGGGACACTTGAAACTTGGGGACACTTGAAACTAGGGGACACTGGTAGCTAGGGGACACTTGAAACTAGGGAACACTAGAAGCCAGGGGACACTGGAGGTTATGGGACAATGGTAGCTAGGGGACATTGAAAACTAGCTAATGAGTAAACTAGGGGACAGCTCGTACAGTTCTGTTATTGACTCTGTAGAGTATCAACACGATGACATCATCAAAAAGCGACAGCCAAAGGTACTTAGTCATGGGCTGTGTCCTAAAAACTGTGTAAATCTCTCTCTCTCTCTCTCCCTCTCTCTCTCTCTCTCTCTCTCTCTCTCTCTCTCTCTCTCTCTCTCTCTCTCTGTGTGTGTGTGTGTCAGTCTCAGCAGCAACTGTGACAGTGTTGACGTGTCTAGACATTCCAAATCTGCTACACACACACACACACACACACACACACACACACACACACACACGGTGCTTTGATGCTATAAGGGTGGAATGCTGATGCAGTTAAAGATGGCCGAAGCTGTAAAACACACCGTGATAGATAATCAGTACTGACAGTGTGTCTCTGTGTCTTGTCTGATAGAGATCATCTGGGTGTGTGTGTGTGTGTGTGTGTGTGTGTGTGTGTGTGTGTGTGTGTGTGTGTGTGTGTGTGTGTGTGTGTGTGTGTGTGATAGAAGAGTTCATGCTAGAGCCACTTGGCCGATGTACTAGTAAAAACACTGGATAACCTGATTATTAGAAAGCTGTGTACATGCACACTTCATAACACGTGCTGTTAATAGAGTGATACATCTCATGTCATGTACACTGTGTGTGTGTGTGTGTGTGTGTGTGTGTGTGTGTGTGTGTGTGTGTTCGTTTCAGAGGAGGCGTTCAGCTGTAAACACCAGACTCTGGACTTGGAGCGAGACACTCTCACTGATCTACAGAAGGACAGCACTGCTAAAAGGTCAAACACTCACTACTATATCACTCCCTCACTCTCTCTACATCCCTCCATCACTGTATATCACTCCCTCACTCTGTCTACATCCCTCCATCACTGTATATCACTCCCTCACTCTGTCTACATCCCTCCATCACTGTATATCACTCCATCACTCTGTCTACATCCCTCCATCACTGTATATCACTCCATCACTCTGTCTACATCCCTCCATCACTGTATATCACTCCATCACTCTGTCTACATCCCTCCATCACTGTATATCACTCCATCACTCTCTCTACATCCCTCCATCACTGTATATCACTCCCTCACTCTCTCTACATCCCTCCATCACTGTATATCACTCCCTCACTCTGTCTACATCCCTCCATCACTGTATATCACTCCCTCACTCTGTCTACATCCCTCCATCACTGTATATCACTCCCTCACTCTCTCTACATCCCTCCATCACTGTATATCACTCCATCACTCTCTCTACATCCCTCCATCACTGTATATCACTCCCTCACTCTCTCTACATCCCTCCATCACTGTATATCACTCCATCACTCTCTACATCCCTCCATCACTGTATATCACTCCATCACTCTGTCTACATCCCTCCATCACTGTATATCACTCCCTCACTCTCTCTACATCCCTCCATCACTGTATCACTCCATCACTCTCTACATCCCTCCATCACTGTATATCACTCCATCACTCTCTCTACATCCCTCCATCACTGTATATCACTCCCTCACTCTGTCTACATCCCTCCATCACTGTATATCACTCCCTCACTCTCTCTACATCCCTCCATCACTGTATATCACTCCCTCACTCTTTACATCCCTCCATCACTGTATATCACTCCATCACTCTGTCTACATCCCTCCATCACTGTATATCACTCCCTCACTCTCTCTCTACATCCCTCCATCACTGTATATCACTCCATCACTCTCTACATCCCTCCATCACTGTATATCACTCCATCACTCTCTCTACATCCCTCCATCACTGTATATCACTCCCTCACTCTCTCTACATCCCTCCATCACTGTATATCACTCCCTCACTCTGTCTACATCCCTCCATCACTGTATATCACTCCCTCACTCTGTCTACATCCCTCCATCACTGTATATCACTCCCTCACTCTCTCTACATCCCTCCATCACTGTATATCACTCCATCACTCTCTCTACATCCCTCCATCACTGTATATCACTCCCTCACTCTCTCTACATCCCTCCATCACTGTATATCACTCCATCACTCTCTACATCCCTCCATCACTGTATATCACTCCATCACTCTGTCTACATCCCTCCATCACTGTATATCACTCCATCACTCTGTCTACATCCCTCCATCACTGTATATCACTCCCTCACTCTCTCTACATCCCTCCATCACTGTATATCACTCCCTCACTCTCTCTACATCCCTCCATCACTGTATCACTCCATCACTCTCTCTACATCCCTCCATCACTGTATATCACTCCATCACTCTCTACATCCCTCCATCACTGTATATCACTCCATCACTCTGTCTACATCCCTCCATCACTGTATATCACTCCCTCACTCTCTCTACATCCCTCCATCACTGTATATCACTCCCTCACTCTGTCTACATCCCTCCATCACTGTATATCACTCCCTCACTCTTTACATCCCTCCATCACTGTATATCACTCCATCACTCTGTCTACATCCCTCCATCACTGTATATCACTCCCTCACTCTCTCTACATCCCTCCATCACTGTATATCACTCCATCACTCTCTACATCCCTCCATCACTGTATATCACTCCATCACTCTCTCTACATCCCTCCATCACTGTATATCACTCCCTCACTCTCTCTACATCCCTCCATCACTGTATATCACTCCCTCACTCTGTCTACATCCCTCCATCACTGTATATCACTCCCTCACTCTGTCTACATCCCTCCATCACTGTATATCACTCCCTCACTCTCTCTACATCCCTCCATCACTGTATATCACTCCATCACTCTCTCTACATCCCTCCATCACTGTATATCACTCCCTCACTCTCTCTACATCCCTCCATCACTGTATATCACTCCATCACTCTCTACATCCCTCCATCACTGTATATCACTCCATCACTCTCTACATCCCTCCATCACTGAATATCACTCCATCACTCTGTCTACATCCCTCCATCACTGTATATCACTCCCTCACTCTCTCTACATCCCTCCATCACTGTATATCACTCCATCACTCTCTCTACATCCCTCCATCACTGTATATCACTCCCTCACTCTCTCTACATCCCTCCATCACTGTATCACTCCATCACTCTCTCTACATCCCTCCATCACTGTATATCACTCCATCACTCTCTACATCCCTCCATCACTGAATATCACTCCATCACTCTGTCTACATCCCTCCATCACTGTATATCACTCCCTCACTCTCTCTACATCCCTCCATCACTGTATATCACTCCCTCACTCTGTCTACATCCCTCCATCACTGTATATCACTCCCTCACTCTGTCTACATCCCTCCATCACTGTATATCACTCCCTCACTCTGTCTACATCCCTCCATCACTGTATATCACTCCATCACTCTCTCTACATCCCTCCATCACTGTATATCACTCCATCACTCTCTACATCCCTCCATCACTGTATATCACTCCATCACTCTGTCTACATCCCTCCATCACTGTATATCACTCCCTCACTCTCTCTACATCCCTCCATCACTGTATATCACTCCCTCACTCTCTCTACATCCTTCCATCACTGTATATCACTCCATCACTCTCTCTACATCCCTCCATCACTGTATATCACTCCCTCACTCTCTCTACATCCTTCCATCACTGTATATCACTCCATCACTCTCTCTACATCCCTCCATCACTGTATATCACTCCATCACTCTCTACATCCCTCCATCACTGTATATCACTCCATCACTCTCTCTACATCCCTCCATCACTGTATATCACTCCCTCACTCTGTCTACATCCCTCCATCACTGTATATCACTCCATCACTCTCTACATCCCTCCATCACTGTATATCACTCCATCACTCTCTCTACATCCCTCCATCACTGTATATCACTCCATCACTCTCTACATCCCTCCATCACTGTATATCACTCCATCACTCTCTACATCCCTCCATCACTGTATATCACTCCATCACTCTCTACCCCTCTCCACCATTGTCAGTCATTGTCACTCTGTATCACTCTGTATCACTTTGTCACTCTCCATCACTCTCCATGATGCTTACTCTATATCACTCTGTATCACTATCTGTGTGTTAAATATCACAAGTGTGTGTGTGTGTGTGTGTGTGTGTGTGTGTGTGTGTGTGTTCGTGTTCCTGTTCTGCTCAACAGAGAGCTGTTCCTGAAGTCCAGCGCTCAGCTCACATTCCGCTGTCGTCAGCTCCTCTCTGAACTCTCCTACATCTACCCCATCGACACTGTGAGAGACACACACACACTCTCACACACACTCTCACACACACACACTCACACACACACTCTCACACACACACTCTCACACACACACTCACACACACACACTCACACACACACACTCACACACACACTCACACACACACTCTCACACACACACTCACACACACACACACACACACACACACACACAGAGTCATGAGTTGCTGAATGAGTTGTTGTGTTTCTGTTATTTACAGAACAGTCAGTCAGACTTTGTGATCTGTGGTGTGAAACTGCCAAACTCTGAAGACTTTCAAGGTAAATATAAATGTGTGTGTGTTAATTTATAATTTGACTGTCGTTGCTTAAGACATTTGTTAAATTGTGTTTGTTTGTTTAGGTGTGTCAGAGTTGTTGTGTGTGTGTGTGTGTGTGTGTGTGCGCACTGATTGTTGTGTTTGTTGGTGCTAATTTGCAATCTGAGTGCAATCACACAGCAGGCCCCGCCCAAAATAACATTGTAACTAATCACACAGCAGGCCGCGCCCAAAATAACACTGTAACTAATCTCACAGCAGGCCCCGCCCATAATAATGCTGTAACCAATCACACAGCAGGTTCTGACCAAAATAAATAACACTGTAACCAATCAGACAGCAGGCTCCGCCCAAAATAAATAACCAATCAAACAGCAGGCCCTGCCTAAAATAACACTAACTAATCACACTGTAGGCCCCGCCCAAAATAAATAACACTGTAACCAATCAGACAGTAGGCCCCGCCCAAAATAAATAACACGGTAACCAATCAGAGAGTGCAGAATGTAATGCGAGTTTGTACCTGACAGGTTTATTAAATTTAACACTAGCTACGTTAAGTAAAATGTGTGTGATTTGAAGCAACCGTAGTTTATTTGGTTGTTTACCACATGTGATAACATAAACAACAACATGGTGAGTAAACACCGGGCACACAGGGCAGCCATTTTGGATTAAAGTAGTGACATCAGGTAGAACACTGGCTTTGAGTGTTATTCTGCTCCCGCATATTTTCCCCGAAGCAAAGCAGAGTTACCTAACGTGGCCAGGCAGCAGTGACCTCTGTGTGTGTGTGTGTGTGTGTGTGTGTGTGTGTGTGTGTGTGTGTGTGTGTGTGTGTGTGTGTGTGTGTGTGTATGTGGCGATAAATCAGATGCTGGGTTTCAGGGTTTCCCTCCTGCAGGGAAGCCTGACTTCAAAGAGTTCGGAGAAGGTAATGGACGCCAGGTTTAGCTATGTGCACACACGCACGCTCACACACTCAAAAACGTCCCTATCTATCCAGCCTCCCCCCCGAATTGAACACAGACGTAGCGATGATATTTGATGCGTTGAATAAATTTGGTGTAACTGATTATCATCATTATTATTTATATTAAATTCGTGTGCTGCGTTCACTTGCCGACGGTAAAGAAACGACTCGCCATGCTTAACCTGGACCCCGAACGGTCACGGAGATGTTGCCATGGTGATTTGCTTTGTTTTATTTCAAACAGGTCCCTACTGTAAAGTTACGGATGAAGAGCGGAGAAGTAACTCGGCGTGTTCGTTTCCCCGCGGGAGAAAAGACGACAGGAGGGACTTAATCGAAAACAAACGCGTGCTCACGCTTCGTTACGTCCCGTCAGCTCTCAGGCGTGTTGTAGCGGTTTGGTGTTTGTTACGGGATCAGATTCAACGGAACGCACCAAAAATTCCACTAAAAAAAAAAAAACAACAACAAACAATTGTCATTTTTTCCTCTTTTTGTTACTATGAGAAATTAATTTTGGAGGCGGAGCCTAAAATTACTGTCAACTAGCATGTGAATGCCCACTTATTTAATTATTTATTCATTAAATGTGATTTACAAATGGAAATTCAGTAGGTATAAATAATAATAATAATAATAATAATAATAATAATAATAATAATAATAAAAATTCAGACTAGCACTGCCAACTCAAAAAACATGATCAGTTAAAAAAAATCAGTTGAAAAAATGTAAAATAATCAGTATTTGTCCCTACTGATTGTATTGTACTGATGTTTTTTATTTTATTTTATGTAAAAATACATCAAATTCCAAAGACCTGTACCTTAAATAGCTGTGCTCACTGACCGTAGTTCCAGTTGACCAAAATATACTGCGATGATGACTTCTAAGCTCCGCCCACTGTGCGAATAAGGAGCGAGAATTTTATTTATTTATTGTTTTATTATTTTTTATTTTGTAGATGTTTCCAGCAAATATCACTGATCTGTATACTCGGTCAGTATACTAATCTATACCACTGATCACGCCCACTTCACCCAAGATTAGCTCCGCCCACTTAGCACTGAAAGGTCACTCAGTGTAGCAACGTTCACTTTATTGGGCCTCAGACGATGGAGACTGTGTATTAGTGAGCTAATCGTGTATGTGTGTGTGTGTGTGTGTGTGTGTGTGTGTGTGTGTGTGTGTGGTTGAAATAAAGGCCCGTTTGTGCTGGAGAACGGATAATAAAACTCATGATGTTCTGAAATGGCTTTTTAAAAAAAAAAATTTTTATTACATACAAGCTCAGAACATCGTTAACTCTGAATCCAGATTAAACGTCCCAGAGATAAAGAACGACCAAACACTCGATTTCCTCCTTTTAGTCGAGCGCTCTTTAAAAGCAGTCACCCGGGAGGTCATGTGATCATCCGTGTGCATGCGTGTGTGTTTAAATTGTATGTCATTATATTGGAAGTGCATGCTGTTTGATTACAGGTTGCTAAACCCTGACATTAGCCTCCGGCGTTGGCATCACACCTGTTTAGAGAAGCGAGTTACGCTCGCTGCGTTTCTGCACGCTGACGTCGTGCTCACTAAAATGAGCAACATGAACCGGCTGACCTGCTGTGTTTCAATCAAATATAAAGAGTGAGCATAAGAAAAAATAAGTGCGCTGATCTGGAGTCACGCTCCGTCCCAAATCTCAGACTTTTACCCCAAATAGCTCTACAAGACTGAATGATGGAAGTGCACCTGGTTTGGTGTCCCAAATCTCATACTTCTGACCTAAATAGTGTTCCAAAATAGCACTCTAGAAAAGTGACCATGTCTAAGTTTTAGTCTCGGCAGGATTAAGAGTGAAGTGCACTGTTTTGGAGTCAGGTCGCGTCCCGAATCTCACTCTTCTACCCTATGTAGTATGCTGAAATATCATACCGTAGTGACATTCATGCGATCATCTCGTTGCCTGTCATTCCCTGTAACACACTTTTCCTGTGTTGTCATTTCTCTCTGCAGCAAAGGATGATGGGAGTGTCGCGGTCGCCCTCGGCTACACGGCGCACCTGGTGCTGATGATTTCCTGCTTCCTGCAGATCCCGCTCAGGTATCCCATCATGCATCGGGGCTCTCGCTCGTCCGTCCGAGACACCATCACCGACAAGCTCAGCGAGAAGGAGAGAGAGTAAGAGCTTCCTCACGCTAATCGCACACCACTCCTCCTCCTCCTCCTCCTCCTCCTCAGGGGGGCGTTTACTTTCAAACATTATCCTAATCATATGCAAATTTTTATAACACACTGCTTTTCTCTGTTTATTTGCTGT
>CM042550.1:21349605-21364605 GCA_023630585.1 Cranoglanis bouderius | reverse complement strand
GAGACAGAGAGAGAGACAGACGGGGGATAGAGAGAGAAAGGGAGAGAGAGAGAGGGAGCGAGAGACAGGGAGAGAGAGAGCGAGACAGGGAGAGACAGGGAGAGAGAGAGAGAGAGCGAGAGAGAGAGAAAGAGGGAGAGAGACAGGGAGAGAGGGAGAGAGACAGGGAGAGAGGGAGAGAGAGACAGGGAGAGAGGGAGAGAGAGACAGGGAGAGGGAGAGAGAGAGACAGGGAGAGGGAGAGAGAGAGACAGGGAGAGGGAGAGAGAGAGAGAGACGGGGAGAGAGAGATGGAGAGAAAGACAGGGAGAGAGAGAGAGAATCTGAATCTGAGAGAGACGGGAGAGAGACAGACAGACAGAAGAGACAAATGGAGAGAGAGGGAGAGAGAGACAGACAGGAGAGACTGCCGAGAGAGCCAGGAGAGAGAGAGAATATGAGGAGAGGGAGAGACAGGAGAGGTGAGAGGCTACAATCCAAATCAGGTCTAGTTAATGCACTGCTGAGTTCTGGATGGTGATTGGTCGTCAGGTGTTGATTAGTTTTCTATGACAGCAGCTCTGACAGTAGTGCAGCTGCACATCACAGGTTTATATTAATGCACTCGTTCTGATACGTTATCGTTTCCATAGTAACAGCTCATTCACAGGGGTGTGTACACTACTCGTTGATATGAAGTTTTCTGTAACTGTAACGTTTATGGAAGGAGTCTCCAGTGTCAGCGCTTTGTAACAGTCAGAGGTAAAGCCGTAGCTTTAGGTTTTCCGACATCTTCAAGACAGAGGAGTTTACGCTTCTTTGCGGTTTCTCTGTAACACGACAAGCTGCGTCTTTTTCCTCTTATTCACTTGAAGAGAGAGAATAAAGAGAGCTGCGTCCTGAACAGGGTGGATTTCCTGCTCGTTCTGCCTTTAAAGGCTGCCTATTTAGGGCCCTAGGGATCTGTGTTGCGATCGAAGCACGATGACTGTGTTAGGAGCGAACATGTGTTAGCATGTGAATCTTTCCTCCTTCTTCTCTATCTCTCCATCTTTTCTAGACTTTCTCAGGGCTCGAGCCCAAACTCTAATGCAGTAAAGCTGCTCGGCGTGACTTTACCACTTAATGCTGAACTTCTGCCTTGACTGGAAAAACTCTGACACCGCTAACCGTTAGCATTGTGCTGAAAACTAATTCTCCATCTTACAGAACGTCCTCATTAATGCAGTCCAGCTGGAGAACTGACAGTGGAGAATCATCTCAGAGACACACTTCGTGACACAGAGGCCACACCTCCTTCACGCAGCCTGACAGAGGCCACGCCTCCTTCACGCAGACTGACAGAGGCAAACGCCTCCTTCACGCAGACTGACACAGAGGCCACGCCTCCTTCACGCAGACTGACAGAGGCCACGCCTCCTTCACGCAGACTGACAGAGGCCACGCCTCCTTCACGCAGACTGACACAGAGGCCACGCCTCCTTCCCGCAGACTGACACAGAGGCCACGCCTCCTTCCCGCAGACTGACACAGAGGCCACGCCTCCTTCCCGCAGACTGACACAGAGGCCACGCCTCCTTCCCGCAGACTGACACAGAGGCCACGCCTCCTTCCCGCAGACTGACACAGAGGCCACGCCTCCTTCCCGCAGACTGACGCAGAGGCCACGCCTCCTTCCCGCAGACTGACGCAGAGGCCACGCCTCCTTCCCGCAGACTGACGCAGAGGCCACGCCTCCTTCCCGCAGACTGACGCAGAGGCCACGCCTCCTTCCCGCAGACTGACGCAGAGGCCACGCCTCCTTCCCGCAGACTGACGCAGAGGCCACGCCTCCTTCCCGCAGACTGACACAGAGGCCACGCCTCCTTCCCGCAGACTGACACGTGCAGAGGCAACACCTACACTCAGACTGGCACAGAGGCCACGCCTCCTTCCCTCGGACTGACACAGAGGCCACGCCTCCTTCCCTCGGACTGACACAGAGGCCACGCCTCCTTCCCTCGGACTGACACAGAGGCCACGCCTCCTTCCCTCGGACTGACACAGAGGCCACGCCTCCTTCCCTCGGACTGACACAGAGGCCACGCCTCTTTTCATTAAACTATCTGTTACTGTGACTTCAGAAAGTGCTTCTGAATTATTTAGATAAATAAATTAAACTGTGTGTGTGTGTGTGTGTGTGTGTGTGTGTTTGTGTGTGTGTTTCAGGTTCCCTCTTTATCAACGCGGAGAGAGATTCCACTTCGAGTACGGTGTTTACCTGCTCAACAAGAACATCGCTCAGGTAACACACACACACACACACACACACACACACACACACACACACACACACACACACACACACACACGCGATCTTGTAGACATACAGCAGGCTTCACTTCAAGTTGTAAACACAGAGTGTGTCATGCAATTTTATGTAGTTGTAGTGTGTGTGTGTGTGTGTGTGTGTGTGTGTGGGTGTGTCCATTAATGGTCTGTACTTCCTCTTCACTGTGCACTTTTGGGACTGTGTGTTTAATGAACCATCTTTGAAGTAGTCACTCCACACACATACACACACACACACACACACACACACATACACGGTGACGGGGTGAAACATACTTGGCAGTGAACGAATCCCTGACTATTAGCTCATTCAGCTGCTGTGGGATGGAAACCATATGAACACACACACACACACACACACACACACACACACACACACACACACACACACACACACACAGAGAGAGAGAGAGAGAGAGAGAGAGAGAGAGAGAGAGAGAGAGCGCGAGCAGAACGCACTCAGTTTATTAGCTTCTGTTTTCATGTTGATGTTGTTTATATATTAACACATTGTTTATATTTACGACTAATACTCGTTTCCGATTGGCCGGCTGGTGCAAGTGTTACTGTGTCGTCGATCCAATCGCAGCTCGACACGTCTGATATTGTGTTGTACAGTAACCATGGCAACGGACCTAAACAGCACCACTAGGCTAGGACAGTATTTGTTCTTTGCTAAACAGAAATAAGAAAAACGAGCGGTGTGGATTTGCCCAGAGCGGTGCAGAGAAATGTTTTAACGAAAATTGACGAAAACAGAGTGAGACGTAACCGTAGCAACAAACGCACCACCATAAAGCGCCGGGGTGTTCTTCACCTCCGCCTCGTCCTCTCTGCTTTAACTCTGGGGATGTTGGCGCTCGCGGGTGGTTTTACTTTACATCATTCCTGTCTTCTCGTATATGCTGAGGTAACGTATGAATAAAAACGAATAAATAAACTGATAAAAATGAAAGAGAGAGAAAAGGAAGACGTGAGATGGAGAAGAGACAGGCAATATATATATATATATATATATGTATGTGTGTAGGGGAAGAGAGAGAGAGAGATGGTGGGAAAGTGGATGAAAGAGGAGAAACACAGACATGACAGGAACAAAGAAAAGAGATGGATGGAGGTAGAAAAATGGAGTGAAATGATGGAAGGAGGGAGGGGGAGAGAGAAATGATGGAAGGAGGGAGGGGGAGAGAGAAATGATGGAAGGAGGGAGGGAGAGAAGGAAAAAGATGGAGCAGAAGACAGAGAGATGGACGGAGGGAGACGGAGAGAGATAGAGAAGAAGAAACACACAGTCAGGTAAAATCAGGTGTATAGTGCATGAATGTGTGTGTGTGTTACAGTAGAGAGAGTGTTTTACTGTGTGTGTGTGTGTGTGTGTGTGTGTGTGTGTGTGTGTGTGTGTGTGTGGCAGTGTGAGAGGTTCAGTGTGCTGTAGTGCTCACTTCATTAGTGCACTTTATTTGTCACACCTGGAGTGCAGAGTGGAGTTTGGCAGCTGTGTGTGTGTGTGTGTGTGTGTGTGTGTGTGTGTGTGTGTGTGTGTGTAGGGGCACACTGCAGAAATGATCCCAGACGGAGGGATGAGGACCGGCTGCTCCCTTGTTCCTGCATGATATATGATGGAGGGAGTGTGTGTGTGTGTGTGTGTGTGTGTGTGTGTGTGTGTGTGTGTGTGTGTGCTCCTACTGAAGATCTGGAACTTTCTACTGTAAGTAGTTAAAGCAGACCTCCACAGTTCCTGGATAAGTTTCAGGATAAATTACCTTCAGCTCCATAAGTATTGGTACCCTTCGCTGTAAATGAGTGATATTTTGGGCTTATTTACTTTTCTCCTTTCTTTTATTCGTGGTTAGAGAGGGAGGGAGGAGGAGAAAAAAGCAAAAAGGGGAGGGATGAAAAGGATGAGATGACAAACTTAAAAATATCAGAAATGTTTTTTGGGTTGTTTTTTTTTATTATTTTAACATCACGTTATTTTTCTCCTTTCTATCATTTTCCTTATTTTCATTATGTTTGTATTTATTAATTAATTTATTTGTTCATTTGACCATTCATTCATTCATTCATTTATTTATTTATTTATTTATTTGGAACGTTAGAGCCACCCGTGAGAGAGGGGGAGAAGAGAAATTGGAGAAAAAAGAGGGGAAAAAAGGCAAAATGGGAGGAAAGATAAGTAGGAGAGAAAAATATGTTCAAACAAACAAACAAAAAAAGTTTAAATAAATAAATAAATTAGAAGTAAAAGAAAGAAAAGAAAAAGGTCTCCACCTGCACACGGTGGGTATTTTGGAGACGTCCTCATCCTGTGGAGAAAATCTTTTTAATTTTTTATTTTTTTATTCAGACCATCAGGGATCAGATCCAGACACTGATGTTCATCCATCCTGTAATATTTTTTTTCTTGGACAGTCAGCCTACTGCCCCGTCTTAACCTCCCGGCAGAGGCAACCAGCTCTTCTTCATGCTGAAGTATCCCGCTACTTGGTGGAAGCTCGCATCACTGATTCATCACTGTATTGTAGAGTTTGGGGATTTTGGTGGCATTTCTTCGTGTCTAGTCCCTCTGCAGGAAGTGCACCGTGTGTGTGTGTGTGTGTGTGTGTGTGTGTGTGTGTGTGTGTGTGTGTGTGTGTGTGTGTGTGTGTGTGTGTGTGTGTGTGTGCTCTATAAGCAGTGATCTGTAGGAGGAAACCCAGCGGTCACTCTGTCAGCCGGGAGCTCTGCCAAATCCTCCTGATTTACGAGAGTCTGTAGAGCAGTAGAAATGTCCTCCACTGTCCCTGTGGCATGCAGAGAGATGGAGGGAGAGATGGAGGGAGAGATGGAGATGGACAGAGAGAGGGAGGCGGGGTTTATGAGCATTCCTCCTCTCGCTTTATGAAACACTAAAGTGGCTCTAATTGAATTTCCACGGTTTTGCGGTCTTCAGGCGGAGAGTTTAACAAACCGCAGAGAGACGCTGCTGCTCAGCATGTGTGTGTGTGTGTGTGTGTGTGCGTGTGTGCGTGTGTGCGTGTGTGCGTGTGTGTGTGTGTGTGTGTGAGGGGGAAGGACAGGGAGTACCCGGGGTTCCACCACGAGTGTGTTTTTTAGGCTTGTGTGTATTTACATGTGTATCGTTAAAGGTTCCTCAGATTCCCCGAAGAGTCGTAAATTTCCCAGCGAATGAGAGCTCTGAGCCCCAAACCCACACCGAGCGAGTCCTGCTCTTTTATTTCTTTTTCTCAATTATTCCTCGCGTCTTACTTACGACTGCTTTTGAATAACAACGCAGTTAACAGAAAACCTCACGAAGTGCTGGAAAAGTAAGCTGGAGTTTTCTAAGTGCGTAGTGTACACTAATCCTGCGCTCTGTGTGTGTGTGTGTGTGTGTGTGTGTGTGTGTGTGTGTGTGTGTGTGTGTGTGTGTGTGTGTGTGTGAGAGAGAGATAGAGAGATCACGTTTTCACAATGAAATAAATAAATAACATAAATACACATACAATTTCTAGAAATTCATGAAATATTACTGAGAAAAAAGAAAACAAACTCAATAAATTAGATACAAAATAAAACCTCAGTACGTAAAACAGGCGCAAATAAAGTCGAAATAATTGAGACGTGAAAAGATGAAGCATTTCATTTTAATAATTTATTTAAGGTCACGTGTTCATGTTAATTATTTAAATATAAATGCAAATGAATGCGTCAGTAATTAAGTTCATCTTTTTTTTTCCTCTCCATTTCAGCCTGAGAATGAATGAAGTGAGTTTCAGGACAAAAGGATCCACAAATAAATGTTAATTTCAGTTTTAATACATGCCTTCATTAGGAGAGAAGTGTGTGTGTGTGTGTGTGTGTGTGTGTGTGTGTGTGTGTGTGTGTGTGTGTGTTTAGACCCAATTTTGGCTCTAAATGTCATTATGGAAGCGGGAAACACTTGGCTGGGAATGTGTGTTATTGACTTTAACGGCTCTGGAACACTTTCCTCTTTTTTTCCGCTGGGTAATCATCATCTCCGAGCCGGTTCTGATTCGGCTCGGTCTCGTGGTGTTTATTACGATATAAACCAGTTTACGAGTTCTGACCCGGTGTCGATGTTCCTCAGTACGGCAAAATGCGGCACTCCGAGTCTAATTACGGTCACGTTTTTATCTTCTTTTAAATTTTTTTTAGATTCAGAATTTTTTCTTTTCTACGCAAAACCCGATTCCCAGTGAAGCCGTGCGTCCGGGCCGGACCCAGAACCACGCATTAAAAGCCTGTTGTCCGGTGAGCGTTAATCTTCTCCCGTTAAAACGCAGCGTGCTTGAATCTCTCAGTCAGAGCATAGAGAACCACGAGCTGCTCTCTGAGATTTTCCACCCAGATCAGTTTGAGTTAGACTCACCAACCCAAATCCGATCTCTTCCGTCTCTTCCAGGATCGGATCGAATTCGTTCTTTTTTTTTTTTTTCTTCCTCTGATATCCGATCGACATACTGATCCTGCGTGTCAGGTGAGTGAGTGCCGTCTGTAGTAATGGACACGTTTCTCCTTTTAATACAGAAACATTTAATTGCCGCGTCTTAACGAGATGTCGGGGGAGGCGGAGCTTCATGACTTCATTCAACTTTGTCATTACACATGTATAAATAGAAGGTAACGAAATGCAGTAATGATGATGGTCCTTGTGAAGTTGCTGATGCTCCTGTCTCGTTTCTACTGTCACTGTGTCTGTATAAACAACACAACAAGCATGTAGCGTTTACCATCCGATTTCTAAAGTTTGCATCGTCATCGTCTGTTGATTGATCCTGAAATAATGTTCATTCAGGTGTGTGTGTGTGTGTGTGTGTGTGTGTGTGTGTGTGTGTGTGTGTGTGTGTGTGTGTGTGTGTGTGGCTAGAAAACTGTTGTTCTTCTAATTCACTCTAAAACCCTGAGTACTGGACTTTTCCTCTCCAACATGACGCACATAACTTCTGTCTCTCTCTCTCTCTCTCTCTCTGTCTCTCTCTCTCTCTGTCTCTCTCACTCTCTCTCTCTCTCTCTCTCTCACACGCACGCACACACACACACACACACACACACACACAGAGGGGAAGTGCAGAGTTAAATCTTACTGCATGCAGACGATCTACACACACCATCTGCTGCAGATTTATACAACAGAGAAGGAGACAGACTTTTTCTTCCTTCTTCCCCCTACCTGCTTTTCTCTTCTTTCTCTCTTTTTGTTTCTTTTCTTTTCTCTCTCTCATCTCTCTCTCTCTCTCTCTCTCTCTCTCTCTCTCTCTCTCTCTCTCTCTCTCTCTCTCTCTGTCCATCTCTCTTTCCCATCTTTCCTCCACTCGGTTTCCCAGTGATGGTTTTACAGTGGAGTGGTTAATGAAAGTGGCTGTTAAATAAACACCAGTGAGCTTTAAAGCTGCTTCATTCGCCTGGTGGGAAAACAAACACACACACACACACACACACACACACACACACACACACACACACACACACACACACACACACACTCAGAGTGAGTCCTACAGGAATTGGCGTTAGTTAATTGGCAGTAACAGTCGTTCAGCTGTAAACAGTTTCCACATGAGAGAGAAACTTTACAGCTCTCATTCAGGACCTGAGCAGAACCTCACACTCCTGTCTCAGTCTGATCTCTCTATCTGATCTGTCTCTGCCTGATCTCCTTTCTCAATTTGTCTGTCTGATCTGTCTAATCTGCCTGATCTCCTGTCTGTCTGATCTGTCCCAGTCTGATGTCCTGTCTCAGTCTGATCTGTCTCAGCATGATCTGCTGTCTCAGTCTGATCTGTCTGTCTGATCTCTTTTCGTAGTCTGATCTGTCTGTCTTGATCTCCTGTCCCTGTCTAATCTTCTGTCCCAGTCTGATCTGTCCCAGTCTGATCTGTCTGTCTGATCTCTTTTTTCAGTCTGATCTGTCTGTCTGATCTCCTGTCCCAGCCTGATCTCCTGCCTCAGTCTGATTTGTCCCAGTGTGATCCGTCTGTCCAATCTTCCATCTCAGTCTGATCATCTGTCCCATTCTGATCTGTCCCAGTCTGATCTCTCTTCTCAGCTGGATCTGTCTCAATCTGATCTGTCCCAGACTGATCTGTATGTCTGATCTTCCGTCTCAGTCTGATCTGTGTGTCTCAGTCGAACAGAACACTCAGCTTTATTTCAGTCTCAGCTTTAGAATAAAGGAAGAAGGAGAAGGTGAGGGGGAAAACGTTAGGTGTGGATTTTTGTTTTATGACGGCGGTAATCATCGCGTCAGTCACAGCAGCCGGTTCATCGCCGTCTCGCGTTAAAAGGACGAGCGTGTTGTGTCTGAGATGAGGATGAGGAAGAGTAAGAAGGGTGCGATGAAGGACGAGTCTTCGAGGCAGGTCCCTCGTACCGAGACGCACTAAACACAAACAAAAGGAGGAGAAAAGAAAATCAATCCCCGACTGGGCGTCTGAAAGGAGCTCGCCGCTCTCAGCACCCGGTGGTCCGGGCTGTAATTACACGCGATAGCACGCCGTCTGAGTCTCATCATCAGCCACGACAACGTAAACACGCAGCCGAAGGGGCGCATTCTTCACGTGCCGTTCCCCAAACCTCCATTCAGAACCGTCCTGCTCTTCAGGTGATAAATCTCTCGCCCGCTGCACCTCTACTCTCCACCTTCCTGCTCAGACATTTTTCTCCTCAGGATTTTACAGGGTTCAGGTTTAGTTTAGCGAACGTCTGAAATTTTCAGTAGGTGTCTTTTTTTTTTTTTTTTTTTCCTCCTTTCTTTCTTTCAGGAAAAAAAAAAAGCCCCGTTACCAAGGGAGGCAGGCAGGAATGCTCTCGGATTGACCTTTAACCTTTTTTTTTTCTTCTTTTTTTTCCTCCAAAACCCTCACGCAGTAGTAAAGCCCCTCTGTCAGAGCAACGACTCCAATTGCCCCGTCGGTAAAAGCAGCAGAGGGGGTATTAACGGCGAGGAGTGGGGCTGCTTGGCTCTTCTCTCCCCCCCCCCCCCCCCCCCCCCCCCCCCCATCCCCTTCCTCTTTCTTTTCTTTTCTTTTTTTTTTTTTTTCCTCCTCCTCTTAATTCCCTCTTTTCCCTCATGGAAACTCATCCTCGCTCCAGAAACATGACGGCCCCCTCGTAAACTGCCCCCGCTACGCATTTTATTCCACGATAATAAAACACCGCCGCAGACTTTTGGCGCTGAACGGACTGTCAGGGTTTAATGGTTTAATTTGGCAGTTCTGCTTAAAGAGAGAGCCACGACTGAGTGCACGTTGTGCGTTGTTGTTGTTGTTGTTGTTGTTTTATCATCATCGTTACGATTATCGTTGGGTGAAAGCGTTTCCCCGATCGATCCGAAGCCAAACGTCCCTCCGGATGACCGCGGCTGTAAACTCGAACGTTGTGTAATCCGTTTTATTTATTTTTTAAAAAAAATTCTCTGTGTTACACAATCTCTCGCCCACACGGCCCCGCTTCACGCTTTATTAGCTTCATCAAACATCCGATTTTTATTATATATTTTTGTTGTTGGTGTTGAGTCTGGCTCAGCCGCTGCTTGCTGAGAGGGTAAGATGGATGTGCGATGTCGTTGGCGTGGTGTTAACAGGCCGATTCGACCCCGGCGTGTCCCCCGTTGGTGTCGAGTTTCTCTTCCCCCGGGTTAAAAGGGTCTAGTGTTACTCGCTCGGAGTTCACGAGTCGGTTTGAGGCCCTGCGACCCCGACTGAGGGACACGACGATCCAACAGGTGTCACTGTGGACCACTAATACAGCAGTAATAATCACTGACCCAGCGTTAAACACTAAACACCGACACACACGTGTTGTCTTGTGGCTTTTTCACTGTGTGGGAAGTTTCTAGAATGTTAGAATGACGTAAACGTCGGCGTTCAGCGCAAGAGGTTGGTGTTTGGTGGATAATACCCACCGGTGTTTGTAGGCATGTGGGCGTGTCTCGGTGTTCGAGGAATGTTGGTGTTTGTTGAAAAATGGTGGAATGTATGAGTTGACCTGTGTTAGGAATTGGTGATGTTTGTGTTTTTATTGTAGAGTGTTTAGGTATTTGATCAGCGATGTTTTTGAATGTAGGTATTGGACTCAGTGTTGATGTTCTAGAATTTTTATGTTTTTTATTTTATTTAATGGGGAAATATCGGTGTTTGGATGAGAAAAAGTTGTTTGTTGTAAAGTGGTGTTCTGTGGAAAGTTCTATAGTGTGTATTGGTGTTTTTTTTTTTGTTGTCTGATAGAAAATATCGGTGTTTTTATGGACAGAATGCTGTGTGATAGTTAGTGGATATTTTTGTTGAGGAAGGCAGTGTTTTTGAGATTCGGTGTTTGTTTGATGGAGATAAAATGTTGGCGTTTTTAAGGAAAACGGTGCTACTTGTTATATCGTTGTTTTTTTAATATAAGGAATTATAAAATGATGGTTGATGGAAAACATTCCTGCTTGTTTGAAATGTCAGTGTTTTTTGTGTGTGGACAGTGTTGGTGTTTCGATTGTTAATGTAGGTTGTTTTGGAGAAAAACAGTGTTTGTTACAAAATGTTGGTGTTTGTTGGAGATTGTGGTCTTTAACTGGACGCACATTTACTTATAATGCATGTATATTTGCATGATAATATTAATATTAATATTAATAATAATAATAATAAGGAGAATCAGATGCTGTACAGATGAAGCCCACAGCTGTGTTTTAGTGGTTTATGAATTTAAATTCTCACTTGGGGCTTTTCTGGTAGCGCAGTAAGACTCGGAGCAGCTCGTCAGGTGTAATTACAGTCACGGAGCTGTGTGTGTGTGTGTGTGTGTGTGTGTGTGATCAGTGTGAAACTGCAGGCGTCTGTCACTGGTGGTCTTGCTAATTAGATTCCCCGTCGGTCTCAGCGAGTCTCTGCAGTAAGGATGTAAATGGGCGGAGTGTTCCGGCGCCTCTGTAATCCTCGGCAACGCTCCTCTGCAACTGTGTTCCATTATCACCCGTCGTGCGGAGAGAACAGAGAGAGAGGACGAGTGGAAGAGAGGGATAAAAGCGCTGATTGGTCGAGGGGAAGACGGGAGACGGGGGTCAGTGACACTCTGAAACCCGAGACGGTTTAAAGGAGCTCTGATTTATCCCTCTCGCTTACGGCTTCAGGAAACGTCAAGTGGAATAAGACCGTCACGCGACGACGGCTTTAAAGTGTCCCAGCGTATGAGTGTCATATCATCTGTTACACATACAGTACATTTATATAAAACACCCGTTATTTAACGTTCTTTCTTTTTAAAAAAAAAAAAAAAAAAAAAAAGCTGCAGGAATCCAGGGTCAGCGAGGGCGGAGCTTAAATGAACTTAAAATCGCTCAATCTGACAGTTTATGAAATCACATCAACGCCGGCGGTTTAATGAACAGCCTTAGCTTCTGGTTTAGTTGTCTTGAAGTTGTCGAGCATGCTAATAAACTTTACGCCGGATGCTAATCGCGCAGTTTAATACTTTGCTCTTTAATCGTACAAATTAAATCTTCACTTAATGTTAGTTAAGCTAGCTACTCAAATCCGATAGCTAGTGCATCAGACGTGACGTTTTAACACGGTGCAGAGTTTAGCTAGCTGGCTAGCTTCTGTAACGTGGCTAAGCTGTAAGATATCGTGTAATCGTGTAACACCAGGATTTTATGCTAAGTAATACGCCACGCCCAGTAAATCCGAAGACACGTATTAAAATATATTAGTTTCTGAAATAACTTTTATGTTTGTGTCATTTCATTGCTGTTTGTTTTTTTTCTTCCTCTCAGTGTCTTGGTGTGGTTCTAATATTAAATAATTTTTTTTTTCATGTTAAATATTCAAAGCCTTCTTAAGCCCTATTCAGACTGGATTAGTTCTCCATTTAAAATAAAATACGGAGGAGTTTAAAAAGGGCGTGTCAGAGAAGCGACGCTTCCGGGGGTTTTAGATTTGAAGTTATTGAGTTCCTACCAGACTACAGGCGTGTTATGGTCATGTGACCTACTAATGATCAAGCGCAGCCACGCCCTTTTCAACAAGCTCTTGTAATAAAGTTCAGAGCAAATCATGTGTGTTAAAATGAGGTGGGGTTTTCAGTCTGACATCATAAAGACACGCCCATCTCTGCGACTTGTACAGGGATGACGCATCACGTCCGAACGATGAGAATTGTTACGGACGTCCTCAGGAAACATCACCGAACGCACGCACGTCCGGAAATCGCGTCCGAACGGTACTTCGGATGCCAAAGATTCAACAGACGTGCTCTCAGACATCTACAAACTGACGCGGAACGAATGAATGTTCCGCTCGTCTTTTAAACGCTGCGTCGTTTTGTGATATGGCGGTGGACGGCCGGAACCGGGTCCTCAACCGGCCCGTGTGGACAAGAGCCAAGGACCGCAGTCCATCTGAAGTTTTCATGGTTATTACATTAACGCTAGCAACCAATAGCGTGTGTTTACAAGGAGTCGGTACGGTTCGCATTAAACCAAGCTGAACCCGGTGTCCATGTAAGGAAGTCTGTCTGCACTTTGCATAAACATCTGATGATTCAGCTACGTTGGGATAACCCGAGCTGAAAGGTGAGATCCTCGCGAAAGACGAGTCTGCCATTAATTCAAATGTATGCTCCGGCATCCGAAAGAGAACTCGATTCTGACTCGGCTTTTCGTCGCCGCTGCTTTCCGTGCCACCTCGTCTCAAGGCAACATGTGTGAGGCATGCATTATGCATGAGACTTCATAAGACGCAATGCACGCCTGCTTTCCGCTAATGTTACAGACGGCTTTGGGTGTTGCATTTTACATTAGCAAGTCCTCAGATCGCTGGGCCAAAGGTTCACGCTTTAGCTCTTTCGACATTCCTGTTATTTTCAGGTCTTTATGACCGACACACCTGCCATCAGCAGGATCCACGAGCACGCGAGGAGTTATTTCCCACCTCTGGAATGTGTTCGTTGATCATCACTGACACGGAGAGGCGACAGATTTGGGATTTAAAACTCAGTGTTACAACTGTATTGCTGTAAAATGTAAAGAGGCAGCCAGGGTCCATGAGACGAAACTTTGCTAAGTAGTGACCAGAGGTGAAGAAGGAGCTCTCCAAAACCGAAGCTCGCCGACCATTATATCTCTGGAGTTTCCTCGGTAATTTATCCGTCAGCGCGAGACTAAACGGTTGTGATTTGAGCAAGTTTCCCAGCATGATTTCTCGGCGTGTTTCCCAAACCGAAGTCGAGTGAAAATATTAGGGTTCTTGTCTTCCAGTGGCTACGGAGACACGTTAAACCCGTTCTGGCCGACCGACACGGAATAACAGTAATGGCAGCCGACTTTCCATCCGTACGGAGTACGGAGTGTGAGTTCAGTAGGGCCCCTACCCGGGGTGGACTCTTTCTTAGCTGCACCTGCGTAGGCCTCTCTCCGACGCAGGGTAAGTCAGGAGCATCCGGACGCCTTGATTGCTCTCCCCAGGGACGTGAAACACTCGGGTAACCTGCGAAACAGAGAACTCCTTCCACATGTGCCTTTTTGTCGGCGATCCGAGGCAAGGCCGCGCCTATTCGACGTCTCGGACCAGATTAATTTTTTTCCCGTTTGTAAATTGCGCCGGAGCCTCTGAAGGCCTCGGTCTCTCCGGGGTCTGGATTTTTTTTTTTTTTTTTTTAAAATGGTAGTGCACTGGGAAAGGTGAACCTCCTGATGAAAAGTCTTCTCCGAGGTGCTTTCTTCCTCTCCTTGTACCCCCCTTTCCAGCAGCTGGCCAAACACTTTTCAGCTGATCCTAATAACCGTGCCGAGCTGAAGCGGCATGACTCGGGCGCTGACAAGAGCCCGGGCTTGAAATGATCTCACTCTGAATGCAGCCGCTTCATTACAGAGGAGATTCTCATATGGAACGTCGCTCGCAATACACGTCAAAAAGACGACTGTGAACCTTTAAGGACAAGAAGACAAATTGGTCGTGGCAGAGGTGAAATACAAAACATGCCAAGGACGGGAAGGTTAACAGGAAAAACAAGCGACTTGTTTACTTTTCGGAAGACAAGATGGAAGTAATTGAAGCGGATGGCCTCCGTAATGGAGCTTTTTTGAAGGTGAAATGTTTTGCTTACGCTCTTTACGGCTGTGATTTAGTTTGTGTACTCGATACTCCTGCGATCGGCCCGAACCCTGCGCCACGTTCCTCGGGAAAAAAAAAAAATCGCTCGGCTGAATTATAACAGCGATCACCGCTCTGCTAATCTTTGTTTAAATTGTCCCAAACATTTCTAACGCAGGCATCGTGTACCATCGTTTCGAGTTACGAGACGGGAACCTAACGTGGCGGTTCTCCTTCATCGACCGACGCGTCAGCGTAACCGGTAAATATTACCGAAGTCTCTGGAATGCACTCGCGCTAATCACTGTTTGTTTCTCATCGATGTTCTGAATAAATCCTGGAAACGATCGTAATTCTTACCAAATGTACAGTCAGAGGGAGTTTATACCGCCGTCGGTTTGATCAGGAGACGGAGGTCACGTCAGCACTCGTGACCTTGCTGGAGTTCAACAGAAAAACAAACAAATGCATCAACTGTTCACCATCGCTGTTTCTCATTAAAGTTTTATTCACTTCTGCAATATCAGGAAAAGTGGGCGTGGTTTCAGTTGTCTCTAAACAATACTTTTTATTCCTTTATTCTTTCAACCCTTCATTTTCACTCCTCCAGATT
>CM042550.1:21342105-21344605 GCA_023630585.1 Cranoglanis bouderius | reverse complement strand
CTGCAGTGTACGGAATAGCAAAATACATGGAACACTGCACTGTACGGAATACTGCACTGTACAGAATAGCAAAATACATGGAATACTGCACTGTAGGGAATACTGCACTGTAGGGAATACTGCACTGTAGGGAATACTGCAGTGTATGGAATACTGCAGTGTATGGAATACTGCAGTGTATGGAATACTGCAGTGTACGGAATACTGCACTGTATGGAATAGCAAAATACATGGAATACTGCACTGTAGGGAATACTGCACTTTAGGGAATACTGCACTGTACGGAATAGCAAAATACATGGAATACTGCAGTGTAGGGAATACTGCAATGTAGTGAATACTGCAGTGTACGGTATAGCAAAATACATGGGATACTGCAACGTACGGAATACTGCAGTGTACTGAATAGCAAAATACATGGAATACTGCACTGTAGGGAATACTGCAGTGTAGGGAATACTGCACTGTACGGAATAGCAAAATACATGGAATACTGCAGTGTAGGGAATACTGCAGTGTAGGGAATACTGCAGTGTACGGTATAGCAAAATACATGGAATACTGCACTGTACGGAATAGCAAAATACATGGAATATTGCAGTGTAGGGACTACTGCAGTGTACGGTATAGCAAAATACATGGGATACTGCAGTGTATGGAATACTGCACTGTAGGGAATACTGCACTGTACGGAATACTGCAGCATACGGAATACTGCAGTGTACTGAATAGCAAAATACATGGAATACTGCACTGTGCGGAATAGTGAAGTGCATGGAGTGGAATACCTCAGTGTAAGGAATAGAAAAGTGTGCGGAATACTGCAGTGTAAGCAAAAGCGAAATGCGTGGAATGCTGCAGTGTACGGAATACGGCAGCGCGTGGAATAGTGAAGCGCATGGAATACCGAATTCTGGAACATTCAGAAACTAGTAAAGAGGTGGGCGGAGCAAACAGTTAGGTAATGTAATGTTATTCAGGATCGCAATAGCATCTGAAACTAATTTAGCTAGTCACTATTAATTAATTAATGATTAACTCTGACAAATTCCGAATTCTGAGAGGATGGTCTTTTCCCACAGAGCAGCAGAGTTCACTCCCAACTCCACCATTCCTCAAAAAAACCCCATTAAACCGTGCTGGATTTCTCATACTGCTCTGAATTTGAAAAAAATAATAACAATAATAAAAGTATGAAGTGACCGTGACGTTCCGAGAGGTTTGGGTTTCCACACGGACATTTATCTTAAATAATAAGGACTAGTGGGGGGAAGTAACTGGAACAGAAATATTTTTAGGCCCTAAAATATATTATAACGTCTATAAAGGCCGGTGATGGTGTGTTTATCCTGTCATGACTTCTATTCATAAACGCGGCCGTGTCCTGAGACGTCTGAACGTGAAACTGAGAACCGGGTTCTCCGTGTTGCTGGATTCCAGCAAAGCCGCGAGCTCTCTCACTCTTTTATATCCAGCTGTTTTCCCTTTCTGGAGCTGATCGATGGATAGCGTTCCTGCCAGAACCATCATGCGAGCCTAATGAGCTCCGAGACGAGCGTCCAGAGCGGCAGGTTTATCAGCGGCGTCACGTGTGGAGAACTGGAAAGCACCTTTATCGGATCTCTCTTTAGAACCCTCCAGAGCCGTGAAGCAGCTCCGCGGTGCGGCTCTCCTGGCCTCGCTCTCTTTCTCCATCCGGCTTTCGGCTCGGTCGCGGTTCAGCGCCGGGTAAAAAGCCTCCTTTCCAGCGTTAATTTAATAATCTGTGTTTTGCAAAGGAAGCAGGCCAGCTTAAACAAAGAGGGAACAGATGAAACACGTGACCTTTTGACCTTTTGTTCCGGCCTCCTCTAAATCAGGAAGTGGGGCAGGAAGTGGAAGTCTAGCATGTTTTTTTTTTTTTTTTTTTTAATAGTATGATTTGCTAAAGCGTGAAGCAGGAAGTTTCAGCATCGCCACAGGCATCTCACACTCTCGCGCGCACACACACACACACACACACTCTCACACTCGCACACAAGTCGCCCTACACGTCCAAGCGGGTCTTGCGTCACGCCCCCCTCCGTGTAAAAACGTCAGCTGTAAACCATAAGTTACAGTTTTCCGAGCTGCTCTCAGCGTTGAGTTACGTCTCGGTGATCGCTCCTCGCCGTGTCTGGAGCTCGACTTGACGCCGAATCTCGGAGCGGGCGCGCTCCTGTTGTCCTGCGTTACTCGTAGACGTCGTTTATTGCCCTTCCGTGTCGCTCCCTCACCTCTGGCTCGCTCGGGGTTGGGTTTCCAGCGCAGGGGGCCGGAATGTGAAATATTAATGCAGCAGGGAGTTCAGCGTTACGCTTTCCTCATCGCCTCTCGCTGTACGCCTCCCAAAAACCACCTTTATTTCAGCCTGCGTTTCACTCGCCTCAGCCTTATTATTCAGGACGGCTTCACCTGTAACTCATCTCGCTAGTGGGCGTGGCCTGTCTGGCCTTTTTTTTTTTTTAACCCCGATACTATA
>CM042550.1:21322105-21337105 GCA_023630585.1 Cranoglanis bouderius | reverse complement strand
TATCACGGTATCTCAGATTTACCTCAGAATGTCTCATATTTTAGTATTTACTAAAATGGAAACTCATCTTTATAAGAAAATCTCTGTCTCTCTCTCTCTCTCTCTGGGTTTTAGCGCTCGGACGTGTCTTTATGTTCCACAGCAGCAACATTTATTTTAAAGTCCCGTGATCCTCCTGATCTTTATCTCAGTGATTATGAACACTGCTGTCGAGCTTGAGGAGAAACTGTGTGTGTGTGTGTGTGTGTGTGTGTGTGTGTGTGTGTGTGTGTGTGTGTGTGTGTGTGTGTGTGTGTGTGTGTGTGTGTGTGTGTGTGTGTGTGTGTGAGAGTGAGTGAAGGATTTAGAGGATTTAGTGTCTTCACTTTCCATCTGATTATCTGAGGACTAAACACAGAGCGATGATGTAATTAGCTTATCGCTGTGTGCTTATCTCTAACGATACTGTTATTAAGAGCTCACTTTATCTCCTGCTCACTGACTGCTGTGCTGTGCTGTGCTGTGTGTGTGTGTGTGTGTGTGTGTGTGTGTGTTAGATTGGGGGGGCATGGAGTGTGCATGGAGAGTGATGTTAATATTAAAACAGTTGAGACACTCTGCAAAAAATAAATAAATAAATAGGAATCTGATCCTCTCTGATCACGTCATCTACAACTTCAGGAACTATTTTAGGAACTGTTTTGTGCACTGTTTCAGGCAAAATTTCAGGGATTGCACTGAAAACTGCATTGTGAATGGTTTTGTGAAGTGACTCATGAACGCTTTCAAGCACTGATTCAGGAACCGTTTTGTGAACTGATTCAGGAACCATTTTGTGAACTGATTCAGGAACTGATTCGCAAATGGCTTTGTGGGAATTGATTCGTGAAGGCTTTCAGGAACTGATTTGGGAATTTTATCATGAACTGTTTCAAGAACTGATTCAGGGACTGATTTGCAAATGGTTCTGGGAATTGATTGAGGAACTGTTTCAAGAACTGTTTTGAGAACTGTTTCAGTGACAGTTGGTGGAACTGTTTTGTCAAATTGTCTCAGATACTGGTTCAGGAAATGTTTTGGGAACCGTTTCCGGCAGAAGTAACGGGACCAGTGGTAGTTCCCAAAACCGTTCACAGTAGGTACTTTTCATCTATTTTTTATTATTATTTTTTTTAACCAGGGAGAAGGGGTGGGGTATTTAGGGTCAGGGGCGTTTACTAATTTGCATATTCATATAATCTGAATTTAACAATATAATTCTTTGAGCTAAATGAAAAACAAAATTAAATTTAAAAAAATCTAATGACATTTTCAGAAGTGTGCACACGTGTGTGTGTGTGTGTGTGTGTGTGTGTGTGTGTGTGTGTGAAGGGTCACATGTTGCAGGGCTCCTTTGAAAGGAAACAACTGTTCATGCTCATGTCTGACATCAAACACACACTCTCTCGGTCTTTCTCTCTCTCTCGCTCAGACACACACACACACACACACACACACACACACACACACACACACACATATACTCCCTCTGGATAGGAATGGCACTTTGTGAGTGAGAACTAATCCGCCACAGGTGTGTTGAATTCTGGGATACGACACAGACAAATCCAGCAATTGGAGGAATGTGTGAACGTGTGTGATGTACTGTGGGATGTGTATGTACACACACACACACACACACACACACACACACACACACACACACTGAGCAGATGGGGCGATCCGTTAGAGCTTCAATCATTCACAAAGAGACAACAGGAAACTCACAAGTCCACAGAAGTGTTTTAGATTTTCCCTTATTTTCACTTTTTTTGTTTTTTATTTAAGTGTTTAAACAGCCTTGACCCCGCCCTCTGACCAAGCCCACCCAATCAGACCAGCCCAACTCTTTGCTTAATGTTTGCCCCATCCCTGTAAAAATTTTCCCTTAAAACTGCACTGGTGCTGGATTTCCTACTACACACTCAGAGCAGGAATTATTAAACCGGCGCCCCGTATAGTGTGCAGGGTGTGGTTTCAAACAGCTATACGTTCCCTAACCGGCACCCCGTGTAGTGTGCGGGGTGTGGTTTCAAACAGCTATACGTTCCCTAACCGGCGCCCCGTGTAGTGTGCGGGGTGTGGTTTCAAACAGCTATACGTTCCCTAACCGGCGCCCCGTGTAGTGTGCGGGGTGTGGTTTCAAACAGCTATACGTTCCCTAACCGGCGCCCCGTGTAGTGTGCGGGGCGTGGTTTCAAACAGCTATACGTTCCCTAACCGGCGCCCCGTGTAGTGTGCGGGGCGTGGTTTCAAACAGCTATACGTTCCCTAACCGGCGCCCCGTGTAGTGTGCGGGGCGTGGTTTCAAACAGCTATACGTTCCCTAACCGGCGCCCCGTGTAGTGTGCGGGGCGTGGTTTCAAACAGCTATACGTTCCCTAACCGGCGCCCCGTGTAGTGTGCGGGGCGTGGTTTCAAACAGCTATACGTTCCCTAACCGGCGCCCCGTGTAGTGTGCGGGGCGTGGTTTCAAACAGCTATACGTTCCCTAACCGGCGCCCCGTGTAGTGTGCGGGGCGTGGTTTCAAACAGCTATACGTTCCCTAACCGGCGCCCCGTATAGTGTGCGGGGCGTGGTTTCAAACAGCTATACGTTCCCTAACCGGCGCCCCGTATAGTGTACAGGGCGTGGTTTCAAACAGCTATACGTTCCCTAACCGGTGCCCTATATAGTGTACAGGGTGTGGTTTCATGACATTTAATATTATAAACTAAATATAATTTGTAAAGTGGGTGGAGCTAATCCTTTGTACAATTTGCATAAGCTCCACCCTCACCGATCACAAGGAACTCACTTGCCCCTCCCACACCACCCCTTATCAAAACTAGCAAACAACCTCTGTCTCAGAGGGCTTCCAATCAAACTTACTCATTATAATATTAGGCCACGCCCACTAGGACAGTTTCAGATGGGCGTGATCAGCTGCTGTTTGAGCACATTTCTGTCTTAAACTTTGCTCGTGTGACATAAAAACAGCGTGTGTGTGATTTCTGGAATAGTTTTATAAATATATGATGTAAAGAGAAGAAAAAGTTGCTTAGAAGTTTCTGTATTTATTTAAGAATTTTAATGAGAATTTAAGATACACGGGTCACATGGGTGGTCTTTAATGGACGCTGCATGTCAAATGTTAAATACTTATTGTGTGTGTGTGTGTGTGTGTGTGTGTGTGTGTGTGTGTGTGAGAGTGTATGACTGGATCAGTTGTCTGAATATCTGGTCTGCATCATAAACACCTCACAAATCACACACACCCTTGGGCTTTTTTCCATTCTATATGTGGATAACAATAGAAAACCCAACCCCACACACACACACACACACACACACACACACACACACACAGGATTTTATCACCTTGGTGTGAAGAACACGCCTCAGCATTCGTTACAGTGGAACTGAGCTGTAATAATATCTCCACACACTCTTTCTCAGCTCTTCTATAACATCATCCAGGTATTAATATCATGTGTTGGTCATTAAGTAAGTAATAAACACTGTGTGTGTGTGTGTGTGTGTGTGTGTGTGTGTGTGTGTGTGTGTGTGTGTGTGTGTTTCAGTAAAATACTGAGCCGCAAAGAAGCGTAAACTCCTCTGTCCTGAAGATGTCGGAAAACTTAAAGTTACAGCTTCAGCTCTGACCGTTACAAAGCGCTGACACTGGAGACTCCTTCCATACACGTTACAGTTACAGCAAACTTCACCAGATCAATCATTTTTTTAATCGGTTTATTATTAGTGGAGCCTCCTGCATACAATTCCCTGTGAATGAGCTGTTACTATAGAAACAGTAAGGTATTAGAACGAGGGTACTGATATAAACCTGTTGAGGACAGGCTGGGGGACGGTGACCGACGAGAAGAGTGGAAGATGAAGGAAAACACGGAACAAGTAGAAGTGGGACGGGATATTATGGGATGTCCTCGGAGGGTGTTGCTGTAATTGCGAGTGGTCAGTGATGTCATCGGTAACAGGTAACACAATCAGGTCAGACTGAGGTGATGGAAAGGGGTGTGTGTGTGTGTGTGTGTGTGTGTGTGTGTGTGTGTGTGTGTGTGTGTGTGTCAGACAAATGTACCACATTTCCTTTGTCCTTCCCTTCATTCCCACTGAAATGAACTCTAACCATTCTCCAAATTTTATCTACTTTATTCTTCCTGGTGTGTGTGTGTGTGTGTGTGTGTGTGTGTGTGTGTGTGTGTGTGTGTGTGTGTGTTTGCACGCGCACCACTGCCAAGTCAAATTTCTCCAAAATGACTCTCACTCGACCAATAAAACCCGTTCTGCTGTTATTGTTAATTTCGTCTGTCGGAGCTGTGAGGGGTTTTATTTCTTCCACTGAGGTGAAGAATCAGAGATCAGCGAGAGTTCAGTCGAGTCTGAACATCATCACAATCCAGTTGGTGTGCAAAACTCTGATTGGTTACGCCGGTTTGGATCGTGGGGGCGGGACTAGGGTGAACACGGTGATATCTATGTGTCCATGAGCCTGATGCTTTGTCCTGGTATAATTCAGAACACACACACACACACACACACACACACACACACACACACACACACACACACACACACACACACACACACACACATACATGAATATTTTGTTCTCTCTGTTTTGGCCTCAACTCACATGGAAACACCATTTTGGATCACTGAGAGCGCCCGGTCCAGATAAGACCCAGGAGAGGTCATTTTAGATCGTTCAGCCATGTTGGTGTTTTCCTGCATTTCTCCTTCTCTGTCACTCAGTCAGCAGCTCTTAATATAATTCCTGAACCCTTAATGACGTAGCCCTTAATGACGTAGCCCTTTATGACGTAGCCCTTTATGACGTAGCCCTTAATGACGTAGCCCTTAATGACGTAGCCCTTAATGACGTAGCCCTTAATGACGTAGCCCTTCATGACGTAGCCCTTCATGACGTAGCCCTTAATGACGTAGCCCTTAATGACGTAGCCCTTAATGACGTAGCCCATAATGACGTAGCCCATAATGACGTAGCCCATAATGACGTAGCCCTTAATGACGTAGCCCTTAATGACGTAGCCCTTAATGACGTAGCCCTTAATGACGTAGCCCTTAATGACGTAGCCCTTAATGACGTAGCCCTTAATGACGTAGCCCTTAATGACGTAGCCCTTAATGACGTAGCCCTAACGGGTTTTTTTTTTTTGCGTGACGACGAACACACGAACACACGCACGCACCAACACCCGTGACTTTTAAACCGTTATTTTACAGCCATCGCATGTTCGTCTGTTTCAGAGAGAGATTCCGATCCCTCGCTCTCAAAGCCAAAAAATAAGAAAGATCTTCTGAAACGGAAATTCTTTGCAAAACTTTTGCTCTCTTTTTTTGACCTTTGACCTCCGATCCGCTGTATTTATGGGAGCTCGTTTGGCTCAGAGCGCTAACGCTAACTGACGGACGGCGAGAAGGAGGAAGAAGGTGAGTGATGAAATGAGTGCAACGGGGAAATGATGAATGGAGGTGAGGTGAAAGAGGGAGCAGAGGAGTGTTGGAGAGAAGACAGGTGGAGATGATGGAGCGGTGTGTGTGAGAGAGAGAGAGAGAGAGAGAGGGTGAGGGTTATCAGGGTTACACTAACATCTGAGCTCAGCACTGTAATGAAGGAACTGATTTATCCTTAGTGTGTGTGTGTGTGTGTGTGTGTGTGTGTGTGTGAGAGAGAGAGAGAGAGAGCTGTGAACATCTCACACACCTCTCATTTTGCTGTCTTTCTCAACAAGGTGTTTTCATTTCTCCTAATTTTGCGTTTTGTCTCACAGCTCATTTGTGTGTGTGTGTGTGTGTGTGTGTGTGTGTGTGTGTGTGTGTGTGTGTGTGTGTGTGTGTGTTGGGGTGCCAGAATGTGGAGGTATGGAGTGTGTGGAAGAGTGAAGCTGGCACAGGAACTCGCCGCTGGACCGCTTCAACAGGAGAACCAGCAGAAATGTTTATCACAGCGTCACACTGCGGAGCGGCAGCACTTCAGAGAGCCAGAGTGTCCTCATCTCACTGGACCTCCAACACACAACACACACACACCCACACACACACACAACACACAACACACAACACACACACACACACACACACACACGCACACATTCTCTCTCTTCACTTTATTTTGTCACAATCTAGTTAAATAACACGACGTGACTCTCTCTAGCAGGATTAGTTAATTTCAGTTAATTCTTCTCCAGCGAGACGCCGTCGTTCCTCACGTCTGTAAATCCACGGCGGCGAGTTCTGACAGGGGGCGAGTTCTGACAGGGGGCGAGTTCTCACGGCGGCGAGTTCTCACGGCGGCGAGTTCTCACGGCGGCGAGTTCTCACGGCGAATAAACGCATTCATCACAGAGCCGACGAACAAATCTACGCCTGGTTCTGTGTCCGAAACGGTTGTAGAAGGTCAAAACCAGCACAGACGATGGAACAGCTTCATCTGGGTGGACACAAGCTCCGCCCACTCGCTCTGATTTACCTGTCATATATGTTTACCTCATACACATCTACTTTACAGGTAACAAATTGGGGTGTGCTTCATGCAAATTAGATGTAAATGAGATTTTTTTTTCCCCCTCACCACATTATTTGGTGATCCTCAGTGTTTGTCCATTCTTTGTTCTTGGGTTTAAACTCTATTCTCGGTTCCTCTGTCCGTAACCGCCTCCTTCGTGTCTGTTTCCCGACTCCTCAACTGCTCTATCATTCACTTCACATCCTGTATTGTAGACAGACACGCCCATCAAGTGGTGAGGCACCGGAGAAGATATTAGCGCTGTATGCACTGGACACGTACCTGGACACGTACCTGGACACGTACCTGGACAGTGGTGTTTAATAGAAGAAGAAGAAAAGTTTCAAACATGAGTGATATTGCTCTCTGTCAGGTTTTTGCTGTTGGAGACAAAAAAAAACGAAAGTGCAAGAGCTTCCATGCATCCAGATACGAGACGCGTGAAACGAGCGAGTGTGAACAAGCGTCAGAGCGTACAGAGAAACGACGTGCATCAGCTTTATTCATCGCTCCTTTACACGTTCCTGCTTCTAAACCATCTCCTGAGTTTAAAATCGTCTGCTTCTAAACCATCTCCCGAGTTTAAAATCGTCTGCTTCTAAACCATCTCCTGAGTTTAAAATCGTCTGCTTCTAAACCATCTCCCGAGTTTAAAATCGTCTGCTTCTAAACCATCTCCCGAGTTTAAAATCGTCTGCTTCTAAACCATCTCCTGAGTTTAAAATCGTCTGCTTCTAAACCATCTCCTGAGTTTAATATCGTCTGCTTCTAAACCATCTCCTGAGTTTAAAAGAGTGGTGATGTAGTGTTTTTTGTTTTCATGCACCAAGTACGTGGATCACACCGATTTACCGTTCATCAGGCGCTATCTATCGCTGATAGCACAGGCCCTTGTACATCACTTTTAGATCATTTAATTATTATAATTTGTTTACACAGTTTGTGTGTTTGTTATTGTTATTATGTTCTGTTTTATGTCACTGCGGTTATTAGCTACATTTTTATTAGTTCCCTTTTTTTCTGTTTATTTTTAGACAGTTTGTTTCTTTCATACCGAATTTTAAATATACCAGGTGCTATTATTTAAATAAAGTTTATTATTTAACAACATTATTATTATTATTATTATTATTATTATTATTATTATTATTATTATTATTAAAACAGACTGGGTTCAGATTGATGGTGCTGAAGGCCACAACTCCAACAAAATGCAGTTTTTTTTGTTTTTTTTATAACAGAGATAATAATTATGAATGATAATAATGTCTGAAAACCGCTAATAATTTAATATAAGGTCTAACGGAGGGGATTTACGTCTCTCCGTTTCCCTCCCCATCGCTGTTTTCTATTTATCCTCGTCATTCAGCAGCTCTTTGTAATGTCCTGTAATCACTTTATTACAGTCTCGGAGGTCCAGAGATCTTCTGCTTCTTCAAAAGCTTCACGCTCCTGGTTTTTATTTGGACGCGTCAACACGTCTATTTCGATTTCTTGGCTCAATTAAGCGAGCAAATTATTCACATTATCGTGTTTTCAGAAAACGTTTTTTGTGGCGAGTCGGACGTCGTGTGATGTTCTGATGCTCCACAGATTGGGAGAAGAATGAAATGAGGACAGCTCGTGTGACGACGATGATGATGATGATGATCATCGTGTATAAGGGTCACGTTGCTCAGTGCTGTTATTTATTATTTAAAAGGGAAATCTACGATACAGGAGCATTAATAGGCCTAAAAACAGACGCCATCGTGTGTAGAGGACATTCTGATTAAACGCTGAGATGCTAAAAGAAAAGAAAACTAATAATAAAAAAACAGGCTTTCTTTCAGAGGCATGGCATGGTGTAGCTTCATACGATACGTTGACTTTAAGGGGATTTTCTGTCTGATTAAAGCAACCGAATACGATGTCTCTGTCGATAATGACATGTGCCACCTCTTATCCCAGATGAAATGGGTTTATTTCGTACTAATCCCCCATTATTTGGTGATACAAACAGTTGGCACTCGTTCATACCGTGTCTGGTTTCACAGTAAAAACGGTAATCATGAGGAGCTTAATGCTGCAATACGACTGCTCCATTATTAAAGGAAAAAAACCCCAGTGAGATCAATTTTCAAAGAACGTTAACGCACTGGGTCTGGGCACGAGAACGCCGAGAACGAGACCGTTCTCACTGTGGGCTTTGTGGAAGTTTGTGAGAAATACTAGTCACACTGTTGTGGTCTGTTTTTTTGTGTTCATCACGCTGAGGTCCTTCACTTTCGGGTCTCCTCACTCTCATGGACTCGAGGTTCTCGTCTGTACCCCAACAAAACGTTCGCTTCTAAACTCTTCAAAGCCGAGATCCCACCACTGATAACAACTGGATAAAGTTATACGATGTTCACAGCAGCTTGAACTAATCACTGAGTAAGTGGATTAGACTCTAGAACTCAGTCTGGTTTCTAGATCGCCTGCTGATCTGGACTCGAGATTGAAGCTGAAGCTCGAGATGGATTCGAAAGCAGATCTCTGAAGTTTAAATCTGCAGTTGATCTGGATATTAGAGCTGTGGAAACTTGTCAGGTGTCTAAAACCAAAACCTGGTGGATTTCGGAGCTCCAGTTTAGAGCCAGACGTTAGACTTCCAGTTGATCAGAATTCTCGACAGGTGTCAGTATGGATTAGAGTTTGGGGATCAGAGCTGCAGTGATGTTGGTTTGGGTTTGCTGATGTGAGTCAGCGCATTTTTACTCAACTCAGTTATTCCACTCACAGATTCCCGATGACCGCCAGTCAGGGTGTGGAGAGTCAAACACGCTCTTTTGTTGAGTGACTAACCACAAAACCACAAATGTCTGATTACCTACATAAACACAGAGCGAGAGAGAGAGCGAGAGAGAGAGCGAGAGAAAGAGAGAGAGAAAGAGAGAGAGAGCGAGCATGAGCATAAATCCTGCAGTGTGATTAAAGTTGAGATCTGTGTGATGGTGTTTATGTCTGTGCCGGGGTGGGTGGGCCAGTGGGTGGTCCTGATTTCCAAAGCAATTTTAACTTGTTCACGTTCCTCATGATGTTGATCTCAGTGGATGAAGGGAAAATTATAAAACATTTCCTAGACAGAATGAATGGTTTCAATGATTTTGTTTCTCGGTTTCTTCCAATTCGCCATCAACTGGATTTGCGTGATGGACGTTCCACATAAACTACGTCTAATAATAACCAGATGTGTTGTTATTAAACAGAGAAATTAAGTGTAATTGTTGTTATGGTGAAGTTTTCTTTAAGGAGATGTTTATGTAACATTTATGGAAGGAGTCTCCAGTGTCAACACTCTACAGTTAACAGTTAAAGCGTAGAGCTGTAACTTTAAGTTTTCCGACATCTTCATGGTTCAACTGACTTGTTTTACGGCCTTTCATCAACGTTTGATGTAACTATAAACTGATAAAAAAATAAAAAAAAAGCGACATTTTTGAATTCGTACAAAATTGTAATTGTGATGCGACTTGCTGTGGAAACGCTTTGACTAATCAAGCTAATGAATGTATAAAATTATAAAACGTTTCCCCAAACACAATGAATGTTGTTTTCTTTCTTCTTTTTCCTTTTTTCTTCCAGTAACTAAAACGTTCAGGACATGCTGGCATGCTGATTTAACCTCATGAAGATCTTGACAATGATCCTGGAACGCACAAACTGTACAGAACATGGGTTCTCCATGAAGCAGTGAGAGCTCGTTGTGAGAGCCGATCTCCGACGCCTCAGAGAAAGCCGTCCGCATGAATTACAGACGGTCTGCGAGACTAAAGCATGGACTCGGTCTCCTACGAGAGGAAGGGAGCGTTCTCCGTCCCCCACACGCCCAGATCAGTGATTCAGCCATCAAAAGGAATCATGTTTGAAAGGTTTAAATGTCTGTTTGTATCTGCGTTGTTTAGAAGAAGCTGAGTGAAGTCTTCACTCCACTGTTCTGGCTCCCATCGGCTAATCTGGAAAATGGAGTGTGTAATTTTTTTGGAAAATGAGCCGGAATATACCGACCATGAGTTCCCTGTAAACAGAAATTCGTTTGTAAGCTCTGATTGGGGTTTTAGGAGACTTCCCCCCCCCCCCCCCAGAGGCGGACATATTTCCTCTTACACAAACACACCATAAAACAAAAACAAACGTTTCAAATCAGGGTTGGAGTTGCTTGCATGAGTGACCTCGTGCCTGGATGGGTTATTTTGGTGAGGGTTTTATATCTCCTCCATCAACCCACCCAATCTCATGCCACATTTGTGAAGCTGAAGTGGTTAAAAAAAAACAAAAACGTATGAGCACTAGCACAAATAGTGTGAACCGTGAGATCAGAAAAATCCCAGAAAAACACCAGAGGCTTCTGTGCAAAGCTGTTTTGAGTCAGCGTCTGACCCGCGGGTCGAGCTGTAGGATGAGTGAGCGTTCGGGGGATTTTGCGGTTTAAGTCTGAACAGTAGCACTTCACCTGCGTGAGCTCTCGCTCCTCGTTGCGGACTTGGTGGTCCGTTTCTGGATCAGAGGCACGCCGTCTCTGGTCGGGTCAACACGAAACACCTTTTACCTCCGAACCATGTTCCCATGTGAGCGTTATTTCTCCTGGATTGCATGAAGACGATCTCGACACGTAAGGTGATGAGTAGCGCTGATCGGAGCGGCCCCCTTCAAGGCCTGGAGTGTGTTAGGAGTGTGTTAGGAGTGTGTTAATGCCTGCCATCTGCATCTCCTACCTGTCTTTTTCCATCTCTCCGACCTTGAGGACTCCTGTGGACGTGCAGCACGCGGTTAAATATGAACCGGGTCTGAAACGTAAAGCGCTGAAAGACAGCATTGTTCTACGTTTTTACGGCACGATGTCGAAGGCCACGTCGTATAGACGTTGCGTCGAACCCTCAGCGAGAGGCCGAGCGGGTTTTGGTTACCGTAGGTACCGTAGGCAGCGCTGTAGGACATCAGCACGGTGATGGATGGGTTTAATCAATCCCTCTCGGATCCCGTGTCTTTAATAAACCCCGTCTTTCAGAGGCACTTCAAAGCTGCACGACGGAAAGCCGGAGATATTGGGGTTGTAATATTTTACTCCTGTCTCACGTCTGCTTTATTTTCAGACTGCTACATATAAATCCCTCTTTTGTTTGTGTCAGCGGTCGGAACGAATCCGGCTCCCACAGCGATCGTCCGCACTGCCGAAATAAAAAAAAAACAACAACTCCGAAGCACGTTTTCTTTTCATAACGACTTTGTGTGGAAAGTGGATTTGACTAGACGTCGTTGGGTGGTATGTAGAGGTCACACACTTACAAAAGTGTCACGAAGAATATTCAAAATGGCGTCCATACGTATTAGCATCCTAATGGCGCGCAGCATGTAATGGCTCTACAATCTCAGGCGTTTGCGTTCACGTTACTGGATCACGAATTTAGTCCTAAAATAATTGTGTGGGACGTGCTGATTAACCCCACGGCGCCGTGGAATTCTGGAGCCTGATTGGTCGGTGTTGAAGGTTCAATTTCTATAACGGCAGGGTCGTTCTAATACGTTATGGTCTCTATAGCAACAGCTTAGGAAACGCTCCACGAAAACAGATTTAAAAAATAATCGCCGATATGGTGAAGTTTACTGTAAATGTAACGTGTATGGAAGGAGTCTCCAGTGTCAGCGCTTTGTAACAGTCAGGTAAAGCTGTAACTTTAAAGTTTCCGACATTTTCAGGACAGACGAGTTTACACTTTGCATGACAAGCTTTGTTTTATTTTTTAACAGAGGTGAGGGAACGAGTGTTTATAGCTGCTATAACGTAAGTGAGAACAGGAAGTAACTTGTTTCACTGACGGTCCACAACATTAAATGTAACTACAGTATACATGGATAAAATGGTGTGTCTGTATGTGTGTTTGTGTGTATTTGTGTATGTGTGTGTGTGTGTGTGTGTGTGTGTGTGTGTGTGTGTGTGTGTGTGTGAGAGATGATTTAGATTAAATTGGTAGTCATACATTATCTGTGTAAACATGTCTGAGCTGATTGACTGCATTTGGGTTAAAGGGACTTTGTGTACATTTCATTTTTCACTGAACTATTCCTTTTAAAGGTTAAAGGTCATCAGAGTGTTAAAGCAGGATACCGACGCTCTGAGTCTGAGGGCAGATTTATAAAGATCTCGTGCTCAGCTTCAGAGTTACTTGTGTAGAACAGAGTCATTAATCCCTGAGATTATGGAGATAAAGCTCCGTTTCAGTCCGACCCTTTCTTTGTTGTGTTCTTTCTTTATGGCCCGAGCGCTTGAATGTGGCACTCGAAGCTTTCCTGCTTTTCGGAATAAGCCTGGAATGAATCAGTTCCAGAGTCTGTGACTCGCCGCACCGTCATCCATCTTGTGTATCGCAACAGAACTGCTTTTTCACTTTCGTTCCTTTCATCGTTTGATGTCCTCCTAAGTTATTGTTTCTGTTCTAAATAACTCTGTTCGCTGTCCTTTTGCTTTTCATGACCTTCATGACAGACGATCCGGCCGTTGTGCAACTTGCATTCGAGCGGCGCATCGCGTCCACGGGGAGGCTACATCACCCCAAGATGAAAAGTGTTCCTCATTTTTAATGGATTCCAGTCCTTGAGAAAATACCTGGCTGTGATGATGTCGTAATAAACGCAGCGGCTTTTAGGAAGGCCATGTTTTGACCGATGACCTTCGGGCCTGTGAGAGTAATAAGCCCTGTATGGTTGGAGCGTGAGGACGACTGGAGACGGGTTCGGCTCCGGTCGACTGGAAGACGCTGGAGCTCAGAGAGCTGTAGTAGCAGGATGGGGCGAATTGGGCTGAGAGAAGGGTTAGGGTTAGAGATGAGGGAGAAATGGAGGAAAAACTCTTCAGGATCAGATGTCTTATTAAACACCTTCTTCAAATGGTTTCTGTCACATTGGAGAGCTTTTTAACCAAAAAAGAACCTCGGAGACGTCACGTTCCAGCTCTTCAGTCTACTCAGTAAAGTCTTTACTTACATTATAGCACTACTAGTTTATCATCAGCAGAAATGTTACAGCAGACGCCCTTAAACAGAGCGACTTACACGTACCTCATTTATACAGCTGAGCAGGTGAGGGTTAAGGGCCTTGCTCAAGGGCCCAGCAGTGGCACCTCAGCAGTGCTGGGATTTGAGCTCGCAACCTTCTGATCAGAAGTCCAATGTCAACGCCAGCTCAGTGATCAATGTCTTAACCACCGAGCTACCACTCAGAGTTTACTGCGGCTACTGTTTACAAAATATCTCAGATGGCCAGCAAGTAACTGAGTGTAAAGCTTCATTCATCTGTGGTGAGATGAACAGAATCATGGCCTTCACAGAGAAAAGCCTCAATCCTGCACTTTAGCTCTAACGGGAGAAGTTTTATCCTGGGAAGACAAACCTGCTGCACTAGACTCCTGAGATCATTCACGAATTTTTGTCTGTTTGTTTGCATGAAAGACAGAAGGACAGAGGGAAGGGAAAATGTAAGAAAGAAAGAGAGGGGATAGAAGGAAAGAATGACAAGGGAAAGATGGAAAGAAACATGACGGGGGGAATGAAAGAAGGAAAGAAGGAACAAGATAAAGAATGAAAGATATACAAGGGGAAGAAAGAAAGAAAAAAAGAAAAAATGATGGGGAAAGGAGCGGTGAAGGTTGAGACAGATGGAAGAAAACTAAAGAGAGGGGATAGAAGGAACGAGGGAAAGGAAAATAGAAGGAAAGAATGACGAGGGAAAGAAGGAAAGAAAGCATGACGGGGGAATGAAAGAAGGAACAACAAGAGAAAGAATGAAAGATAAACAAGAGGAAGAAATGAAGAAGGAAACAAAGAAGGATGGAAAGAAACAGGGAAAACCTTGAAAGAAAGAAAAAGAAAGAAAGAAAGAATGAATGAATGAACGATCGGGAAAGGAATAGTGAAGGTTGCGAGAGAAAGACGTAACGAAGGAGGAAAGGAAGAATGAAAGCAAGCAAGCAATGGAGTGGGTAGAAGGAAAGAGGGAAAGAAACATGATGGGGGAATGAAAGAAGGAAAGAAGGAACAAGATAAAGAATGAACGACAAACAAGGGGAAGAAAGAAAGAAAAAGAAAAAATGATGGGGAAAGTAGTGGTGAAGGTTGAGAGAGACGGAAGGAGAGAAGGAACGAGGGAAGGGAAAATAGAAGGAAAGAATGACAAGGGAAAGAAGGAAAGAAAGCATGACGGGGGAATGAAAGAAGGAACAACCAGAGAAAGAATGAAAGTGGAGGAAGAAAAAGAAAGAAGAAAAGAAGCAGGAAAAACCCTGAAAGAAAGAAAGAGAATTAGGGATGAAAGAAAGGAGAGATGGAGAACGGGTAAAGCAGTGATTCTCCAGCCGTCAGTGTGTGATTCTTTTGAACTTTTGGCTGAACCCCCGGTTATTAGCTGATGTCATTAACGTGGCTGTTCGTGTCTCGGA
>CM042550.1:21217105-21317105 GCA_023630585.1 Cranoglanis bouderius | reverse complement strand
CAAAGGCAGTCACGGTGGTCCCAGATGGCGGCCCTTGTTAACGTTCATGTGAAGTTTATAGTTGACACTTTGGGTGATACAGATGTAAATTACTCGTTATCTTCGTAGCTCTAACAAAGCTGACATCACACACTAAATATTACTATTCCAGAATGTTCTATCCCAAGTGTTTCCCCAAGGAACTGAGTGGGGTTTTTTCTCCGTCCTGCTGGAGGTCAAACAGGTTCCTCTGAGGACGGAAACAACCTCAGCACAAAGCCGCAGGCAAATATAACAACCTCGATGTTTCCAGAACATCAGAGCAGGTAGCAGAGGAACCATCCCACTCCCGGCTTTAAACAGGGAAAAAAAACACCACCACCAACGTGACTGGAACACGGGTCACCGGGTTTAATCACACGGAGTCGGATACACTGTGTCTGTGACGCTGTTATGGAGAATCCACGTGTGCCACTGTCCAAGGAAGTGATTTATGAACTGGTTTAGGAGGTGATTTAAAAAGGGATTTAGGAAGCGATTTATGAACTGTTGTAGGAGGTGATTTAGGTGGTGATTTAGAAGCTGTTTTGGGAAGTGTTCTAGGAACTGGTTTAGGAGGTGATTTAGGAACTGGTTTAGAAACTGGTTTAGGAAGTGATTTAGAAACTGGTTTAGAAACTGGTTTAGGAAGTGATTTAGAAACTGGTTTAGGAAGTGATTTAGAAACTGGTTTAGGAAGTGATTTAGAAACTGGTTTAGAAACTGGTTTAGGAAGTGATTTAGAAACTGGTTTAGGAAGTGATTTAGAAACTGGTTTAGAAACTGGTTTAGGAGGTGATTTACAAACTGGTTTAGGAACTTATTTAAGAAGTGATTTAGTAACTGGTTTCAGAAGTGATTTAGGAACTGGTTTAGAAATTGGTTTAGGAACTGATTTAGGAACCAGTTTAGGAACTTATTTAGGAACCGGTTTAGGAACTGGTTTAGGAACTGTTTTAGGAAGTGTGAACAAAAACCTCACCTGTTCTTTTCTCATTTGCATAAACTCTGTTCATTTTTTTTTTTTTTACTAGCATCACTATACATGCCCACTTTTGTCTTATTAAATTGAAGAGAGAGAATGAAGAGGCTGGTGATGGAACGAGCGTTTATAGCTGCTATAACGTAAGTGACAACAGGAACTAACTTGTGTTGCAACATTAAATGTAACTATAAACGGATAAAAAGCATGACATGCCGTCCTTTAATAAATAAAACGTTGTAATTGTTGGTAAGTTGCTGTGGTGCAAGAGGAATAAAACACTCGGGGACGTGCCGTTAGAGGAAAATAATCACTAATGATTAGTTAAGAATGAATTTCCATATTTCTGTTCCTTGTAAGACAAATAAAACAGTTTGGTGAGGGAATGTGGTTTCTGTGTTTGGGTCCTTCAGACGAGGGGCCCTTCTTTACTTTACTCTTCCCTCTCTGTCTCTCTCTCTCTCTCTCCATCTTTCTTTCTCTCTCTCCATGTCTCGCTGCTCTCCTGAGAGTTCTACATGCAGTCTGCGATGTTATTAGTGATGTTATCCAAGCCATTCCTGTAAAAAAACAAAAAACCTCCAGGAAATTCTTTGTTGTCAGGTGCGAGATGTTCCCTCACCCGTGGCGTTTTCCTCACGAACGCATCGCAACGCATTCCGTTTTCGTCTTTCTCTCTCTTTTCTCTGAATCTCTGTTTTTGTGTTTTACTCTCCGTCTCGGAGAAAAAAAAAGTGAGATCAGCTAGCACCTGACAGCGCCTGTGCAACAGGAAGTAGAGGAGGTCAGGCGAACGTCGGAGTCTGACCCCATAACAGCGCTGAGAAAATCCAGACCTGCTGGTTAGGGAGAAGATTTGGGGGTTGGAGGGGGGCGCGAAGACGAGATGTGTCCAGTGCCTGAGGCTAATGTAGCTAACAAGTAATGGAAGCGTATGGCCTCCAGTTTAGCTTGATCACATCAAAGTAGCGGCTGCGCAGGCTAGCACACTGTGTCGGATGTCGACTACCAGACAGAACAGCGAAGCATTAGAAGATTAAACATAAATATTTTAGATGAAGCAAATTTTAGAGCTACACATGGTCTACACTGGGGAAAAAGACTTTTGTTTTTGCTTTAATGGATTGTTTGCTTTGAGTTTTGCTTTGATCTCAGTTTGTATAAAACGTAGAGCTGTACACGAGACATATAATCCCACTGCCCTTCCACAGTTACTCCTTAAATAATCCAGACTCGTTTTCAGTCGAACACGGCCGAAAAACCTCCATCCAAAGAAGCTGCTGACTGAGCTATGAAGAGAGCGAGTCTGAGGGACATGAGCTGTGTGTGTGTGTGTGTGTGTGTGTGTGTGTGTGTGTGTGTGTGTGTGTGTGTGTGTGTGCACGTTACACTCTGCTGCATTCCAGTACAGCATCTATACATTTACTTCTGATAGACAGACAGATAGATAGATAGACAGATCACTTTATTCATACCAAAGGGAAATTCACAATGGCCTTGAAAAGCTTTTTTTCGGTTGGCCTTTCCATCTTATTTTTATCTTTCTTTTTTGTTTCTTTCTTCTTTTTCCTTTCCCGTTACACTCTTTCTTTCTTTCTCTAATGCATCGTAAACACACTAACACACTGTAACACACTGTAAACACTAACACAATGTAACACACTGTAAACACTAACACACTGTAACAGATTGTAAACACAGTAACACACACAATGTAACACTTTAAACAGTAACATACTGTCAACAGTAACACACTGTAAACACAGTAACACACTGTAACACACTGTAACAGATTGTAAACACCGTTACACACTGTAAACAGGAACACACTGTAACAGATTGTAAACACAGTGACACACACAATGTAACACTGTAAACAGTAACACACTGTAAACACAGTAACACACTGTAACACACTGTAACACACTGTAACAGATTGTAAACACTGTTACACACTGTAAACAGGAACACACTGTAACAGATTGTAAACACAGTAACACACACAATGTAACACTGTAAACAGTAACACACACAATGTAACACTGTAAACAGTAACACACTGTAAACACAGTAACACACTGTAACAGATTGTAAACACTGTTACACACTGTAAACAGGAACACACAGTAACACACTGTAACAGATTGTAAACAGTTACACACTGTAAACAGGAACACACTGTAACAGATTGTAAACACTGTTACACACTGTAACAGATTGTAAACACAGTAACACACTGTAACACACTAACAGATTGTAAACACTGTAACACACTGTAAACAGGAACACACTGTAACAGATTGTAAACACTGTTACACACTGTAACAGATTGTAAACACTGTTACACACTGTAACAGATTGTAAACACTGTTACACACTGTAACAGATTGTAAACACAGTAACACACTGTAACAGATTGTAAACACAGTTACACACTGTAACAGATTGTAAACACTGTAACACACTGTAAACAGGAACACACTGTAACAGATTGTAAACACTGTTACACACTGTAACAGATTGTAAACACAGTAACACACTGTAACAGATTGTAAACACTGTTACACACTGTAAACAGGAACACACAGTAACACACTGTAACAGATTGTAAACAGTTACACACTGTAACAGATTGTAAACACAGTAACACACTGTAAACAGGAACACACTGTAACAGATTGTAAACACAGTAACACACACAATGTAACACTGTAAACAGTAACACACACAATGTAACACTGTAAACAGTAACACACTGTAACAGATTGTAAACACTGTTACACACTGTAAACAGGAACACACAGTAACACACTGTAACAGATTGTAAACAGTTACACACTGTAAACAGGAACACACTGTAACAGATTGTAAACACTGTTACACACTGTAACAGATTGTAAACACAGTAACACACTGTAACAGATTGTAAACACTGTTACACACTGTAACAGATTGTAAACACAGTAACACACTGTAACAGATTGTAAACACAGTTACACACTGTAACAGATTGTAAACACTGTAACACACTGTAAACAGGAACACACTGTAACAGATTGTAAACACTGTTACACACTGTAACAGATTGTAAACACAGTAACACACTGTAACAGATTGTAAACACTGTTACACACTGTAACAGATTGTAAACACAGTTACACACTGTAACAGATTGTAAACACAGTTACACACTGTAACAGATTGTAAACACAGTTACACACTGTAACAGATTGTAAACACTGTAACACACTGTAAACAGGAACACACTGTAACAGATTGTAAACACTGTTACACACTGTAACAGATTGTAAACACAGTAACACACTGTAACAGATTGTAAACACAGTAACACACTGTAACAGATTGTAAACACAGTAACACACTGTAACAGATTGTAAACACTGTTACACACTGTAAACAGGAACACACTGTAACAGATTGTAAACACTGTTACACACTGTAACAGATTGTAAACACTGTTACACACTGTAACAGATTGTAAACACAGTAACACACTGTAACAGATTGTAAACACTGTTACACACTGTAAACAGGAACACACTGTAACACACAGTAACACATTGTTGTGAGTGTCCTGTTCCACGCTGGACCTAACTCAGTGCACAGCTGCTTCTTTACAGCTTAGTGTTGTAACATAATGTAGGAAAGTTTTCAGTGCCACATTTGGTAGAAGTTGAAAGTGAGTGGAGTGGAGTGGAGCAGCGGAGTGTAAATCACACTGCAGTCTCTCACCCACAGCTTCTGGACCCAGATGAATGAAGCCATTATTAATTACCGTACAACAGCTCGGACACGGACATAAATAACGACGGGGAGGAAGACCACCATACATCCGTGTGTGTGTGTGTGTGTGTGTGTGTGTGTGTGTGTGTGTGTTTTCAGTGTCAACAGCGTTACATTATTGACTAATAATGAACAAACAGACCTTCTGCTCAGAGAGTGTAGAAGAGCGAGGGAATGAAGATGTTTATTTTTATCTAAAGCGTGAACTTTATCAACTTTATCAACTTTATTAACTAATAACAAATGACTTTAACATCTCGCTCTTATAATAACCCCAATACTGTAAAGAATAAAACATAACAAAAACAATGAAGTCACACACGTTAAACACAGAGCTGCAGAACGACTCGGACTGAAAAATAAACTCATTCTTTGGTAAACGGTCGTTAACAGGCGCTCATTAAACCTCAGACCTGATCATGTGATGAGTTTCTGTGGCGTTTTAACGGCCGACGTGAGGCGTGTTTATCGTTCTGTTTATCGTTCTGTTCATCGTTCTGTTCATCATTACTGTTCATCGTTCTGTTCTGAGACTCTGTGAGAAATGAATCAAACCTTAAATCATTTGATTCACAGCTCAGAGAGGCGTCTTTTCTTCTTTTCATCTCTTAATTTCATTTTTTCCTTTTACCTCTCCCTTCATACACACTCCCTCTTTCCTTCTGTCTTTCCTTCCTTCCTTCCTTCCCTCCTTCCTTCCTTCCCTCCTTCCCCTGTTCTTTTTTATCTCTTACTTTGTGTTTTCTTCTTCCACGTCTCCCTTCACACACACACTTCCTCTTTCCTTCTTTATTTCCATCTTTCTTTCTTTCTTTCATTTATTTTCTTCATTATTTTCCTCGTTTCTTCATCCCATTACAAATGCTTTCCCTCCATCCTTTCTGCCTTTGCTTTACTTTTCATACTTTTTTTGTTTTGTTTCCTTCCTTGTTCCTTTCCGTCGCCCCCCAACTCCCCCCCCTCCCAACTCTCCAGACTTTCTTTTTTATTTCATTCTTCCTTCATCACTTCAAAGAGAAACTGCTGAGCTTCAAAAACACAACATTAAAAAATCTTTCTTTAATCCCTCCATCAGTTTCACTTTTATTACAAGTGCAGAATTTTAAAGTTATACGTGTCAATTTTATATTTATTTACTGGAAAGTCCTGGTGATGATGATGATGATGATGATGGTGATGATGATGATGATTATTGCACACACTGCTCTCTTCAACCCCAGTGACAGGAAGCTGCTGCTGAAAGTCTTTTCACCTCCTGCTGGAGGAATAAACACACGGTCGGCGAGGAGGCAAATAAAAGTGGAGACGTGTTTGTTGACTCGTTTTTTTTTGGGGGGCCGTAATTTTGGCGTGGGCTGCTGACGCGCTTCAGCAGAGCGTGGGGTTTTATTTTAAAGACCTCCTTTTCGATGCCATCGCAGGAGTCGGAGGAGCTGCAGGACAAACTCAGCCTCGGTTACTGGACAAACAAATAACATTCCTGTGTCCTTTCAGTCCGGACCCGCGGCCGCGTCCTATTTAAACCCCATCCTGTTTATCGAACACCACTCGTTTTAATGCTGCAGTGTTCAAACATTTATTCAGTAGGGAGCGAGGAGAAGGGCGCGCTTCATTCAGGGTCACGGGGGACAGAGTGTGTTTCTTTATCTCGCACTCTTCCACCCATCCTGGTCAAGCACACTTCATCGAGAAGCCTTTTCTAGTGACGAGAGCTGTGTGTGTGTGTGTGTGTGTGTGTGTGTGTGTGTGTGTGTGTGTGTGTGTGAGAGAGAGAGAGAAGTGTCTGTGATTATCTGTGTATAGCGCTAATTACACACTGAGGTCAGAAGGGGTCGAGTGTCTCATGTGCCCTACGTTCCACCCAGACGATACCGAGACGCCAGCGACCGGAAAAGATTACGGCTGCGTCCCAAATGTCATTAGTGTTATAACTGAAACGTCGAAACTTAAGAAAACACTGCAAAGCTGCGTCAGCTTTACTAGACTAGCAGGATAATACCTAGCGACTGAATTAAGGAGAAATTCTGTGTTTCTAGTTTCTATTTCCCTGTTATATTTTATTCTCTTTTCTATTTTTTCTACTTTCAAAAAGTTCTATGTTTCTAGGGCCCTATTTTCAAAAGGCTCTTTGTTTCTAGGGCCCTATGTGCCAAACTCTGTTTATTCCTTAGGGCTTTATATTCCCAGGACCATATATATATCGCACTGCCTTAACCCTGTTGGGCATGGAGTTCACCAGAGCTTCACAGGTTGCCACTGGAGTCCTCTTCCACTCCTCCATGACGACATCACAGAGCTGGTGGATGTTAGAGACCTTGAGCTCCTCCACCTTCCGTTTGAGGATGCCCCACAGATGCTCAATAGGGTTTAGCTCTGAAGACATGCTTGGCCAGTCCATCACCTTTACCCTCAGCTTCTTTAGCAAGGCAGTGGTCGTCTTGGAGGTGTGTTTGGGGTCGTTATCATGTTGGAATACTGCCCTGCGGCCCAGTTTCCGAAGGGAGGGGATCATGCTCTGCTTCAGTATGTCACAGTAATTGTTGGCATTAGCTCCCCAGTGCCGGCAGCACTCATACAGCCCCAGACCATGACACTCCCACCACCATGCTTGACTGTAGGCAAGACACACTTGTCTTTGTACTCCTCACCTGGTTGCTGCCACACACGCTTGACACCATCTGAACCAAATAAGTTTATCTTGGTCTCATCAGACCACAGGACATGGTTCCAGTAATCGATGTCCTTAGTCTGCTTGTCTTCAGCAAATTGTTTGCGGGCTTTCTTGTGCATCATCTTTAGAAGAGGCTTCCTTCTGGGACGGCAGCCATGCAGACCAATTTGATGCAGTGTGTGGCGTATGGTCTGAGCACTGACAGACTGACCCCCCACCCCTTCAACCTCTGCAGCAATGCTATTCTGCAAAGCCAACCTCTGGATATGATGCTGAGCACGTGCACTCAACTTCTTTGGTGGACCATGGCGAGGCCTGTTCTGAGTGGAACCTGTCCTGTTAAACCGCTGTATGGTCTTGGCCACCGTGCTGCAGCTCAGTTTCAGGGTGTTGGCAATCTTCTTATAGCCTAGGCCATCTTTATGTAGAGCAACAATTCTTTTTTTTCAGATCCTCAGAGAGTTCTTTGCCATGAGGCACCATGTTGAACTTCCAGTGACCAGTATGAGAGAGTGTGAGAGCGATAACACCAAACTTAACACACCTGCTCCCCATTCACACCTGAGACCTTGTAACACTAACAAGACACATGACACCAGGGAGGGAAAATGGCTAATTGGGCCCAATTTGGACATTTTCACTTAGGGGTGTACTCACTTTTGTTGCCAGAGGTTTAGACATTAATGGCTGTGTGTTGAGTTATTTTGAGGGGACAGCAAATTTACACTGTTATACAAGCTGTACACTCACTACTTTACATTGTAGCAAAGTGTCATTTCTTCAGTGTTGTCCCATGAAAAGATATAATAAAATATTTACCAAAATGTGAGGGGTGTACTCACTTTTGTGAGATACTGTATACGACCCTACGACCCTATGACCCTATATGACCCTATACTTCTTGGCTCCTTTGATTCTAGGGCCCTATTTTTCCAAGTCCCGATATTTCCAGAGTGCTTAGTACCCAGGATCCTTTATTCCCAAGGTCCAATGTTTCTGGGGCCCAATATTCCCCATGTACTTTTGTTTTCGGGCCCTATTTTTCCAGGGTCTCTGTTCCCAGGGCTCTGTATTTTCAGGGCACTATATTTCTAGGGTCCTTTTTTCTAGGGTTCTATTTCCCCAGGGCCCTACATTCATAGGGTTGTTTGTTTCAAGGGCCCTATATTTCTAGTGCTCAAAGCAGGATGCTCCATTCTCACGGCCCGATATTCCTATTGCTCTTTGTTCCGAGGCATCCTATGCTCTTCAGGGGTCTACTGTATGTTCCCTATATTTCTAGGGCCCTATGTTTCTAGGGTCCTACTTTTATAGGGCTATTTGTTTCAAGGGCCATATAATCCCAAGACTTCCAGGGTTCTGTGTCTCTAGGGTACCATGTTCCTATGTTCTAAAGGCTCTATATTCCTAAGTCTATGTTCCTAGAGCCCTATTTTCAAAAGAACATAGAACTGAGGGAACACGAGGATCTGGGATTGAATCAGAACAGTGTGCAGCGATGTATCTCCACTTTTAGTGACTCTTCTGTGAGACACAGCAATCAGTCCAGCTATCACTCTAACAAAGAGTGTCCTATCCAACACTGCCGTTTGGGACGAGGCCGATTTGGATCCTATTCGTTTCGAAAAGAGAGAAAAGCCGCATTCAGTCACGTCTGTGAAACGTGTGAACTCTGGGGTTGAAGACGAATCTGTTGTTTACGTGATTGTGTTAGTAATCAGCGTGAGCGCGGTGAGAGACGTGCAGCTCGGGACGTTTTTTTTTATGCCATCTGTATCGAATCCTGCGAAAAAATATTTGGACATGAATAACGGTGCATAAAAACGACATTTCATAATATTTTCAGAAGATTTTGCCCAGACTTATTTTAAAATCCATTTTTCAACCGTCAGTCTGCTCAGGAGTCGCTTTGTAACGTCCGTCAAAAACAGAACCGCGATCAAATCATATTACGATCCTAATCTGGAGCTGGGAATGTGCGGGACATGAGCTTAATTCAATCCACATAGTTTCATTACACACAAAAATAACCGACAGAAGAAAAGAAATGATCAAAGGATTCAGCCATACAGTGAAAAAAATGAAATGAGAGAAACGGCTGCCAGTTTGAGATCGAGCCCCGTGATGGGCGGAGCCTCAGCCTGGACAGCAGCTACAAACTCCATAGAACGAAGAAAATATGGAAGCGATCATGTTTCTATTAACATTCACTTTTCTAAAGGCTGCGGAATGTCAGAAGGTGTTGATTAGTTTTCTATAACAGCAGCTCTGACAGTAGTGCAGGTTTATGTTAATGCGCTCGTTCTAATGTGTTACCGTTTCTATAGTAACAGCTCACTCACAGGGACTCGTACGCCGGTCTCTCGTAATCGCTGACATGGTGAAGGAGTCTCCAGTGCCGGCGCTTTGTAACAGTCGGAGGTAAAGCTGTAGCGGAGACACAGTGTTTACTCAGTGTTTTGCGTAATAATTCATTGCCATTACGACTCCGCCCACATTTGATATTTTTATTTGAAAGTATGAGCTTCAGAATGTACAGAAAGATCCAGAAGAACTGGCTGGTTTGTGTTACAGCATGTTGGGTGTTTTCGTGGCCTTCTGCTCTCACAGCGGTGTGTAAATGCTTTTAAGCTGAGCGACGTTATCAGGAGAAAAGGCGACAGGCGGCGCAGACAGGAAGTGCACCAGATGAGGGTATTAAGCATTAGCTCATAGTTACTGAATAACTGCACACTCAAGTGTGACACGGCGAGAAAAGTCCAAGGGGTGTGTCCTAATCCTATATAGTGAACAGAGTGTATGGTTTGGGACACGCCCACAGTGGATTGACGTTGGTGTCTGTGAGCCCTATGTACTGAATAGCATATTTGGTTTGGGACACGCCCCCAGAGTACCCATAACGCAGTGCACATTTTAAAATGTCCATCCCTAATGCTGAAGGATATTACATTTAATATAAACTCAAAACAAATCCAGGGCATATTTGAGGTGCATTAAAATCTGATATCCGTCACTAAAAGCTTCGGGAATTGCCGTGTTTGTGAAACCCGACGCTCCGATCTTTCCCCCTCATCAAAGAGCTCCATGGTTTTGTCCACATTCCTGCTTGGCCGATTTGTTTCTGCGTTTTTTTGGAAATTATTAGCAGGCCGAGGACGGGGACGTGTGAGAACTAAACCTCTTCAGTGCAACACCAAGGGCCTCATCTCACACAGCAGCGTCGCCTCCTCGTCCCTCGCTGCCTCATTCTGCAGTAAATTAGGTTTGGACTTGAAGAGGACGGAAAAATAAAAGCTGCTCTTGTTCTCGAGTGAAACGTGGAGTGCTGCAGCATTCTCTCTCTCTCTCTCTCTGTCTCTCTCTCTTTCTCTCTCTCTCTCTCTCTCTTTCTCTCTCTCTCTGTCTCTCTCTGTCTCTCTCTCTCAGCTTCAAGAGAAAAGGACGTGTTTTTGCCAGTTAGACAATTCCAGGCCAAATATGGCTGACTGTAGGCGCAGTGTGTTTTGGGCCAAAAGTCGCCCGACATGTTTAAGGATTTTATGTCTTTAGAATCTCCGCCAAAAATAATTCATAATTTTGTTGACGTGAACTAAAATAAAAAATGATTGTCCAAATCCTTTGGAGAAATGATAGCTAAAGAAATCAACGTTGTGCTCAGAATCCGTGACTAAACGTAACGATGTCAGAAGCGGAGGAGAAATGGATTTGGGGAATGATGAGACATGAGAGGGACCAAAAAAAAAAGTTCAATGCGATATTTTTCAGTTAAACAGAAATAATAGATCCTTATTATATATATATATATATATATATATATATATATATATATATATATATATATATATATATATATATATATATATATATATATATTACTGTAAAGTAAAGAATGTTAAATAAATTGCATCATACCTAAAAAAAAAAATTTTTTTTTAGTTATAATACGTTATCGTTTCTATGGTAACACCTCAATCACAGGGACTTGTATGAAGGACGGATAAATGGATAAAAATAATCTTTGATGAGGTGAAGTTTTCTGTAAATGTAATATTTATGGAAGGAGTCTCCAGTGTCAGAGGTGAAGCTGTAACTTTAGGTTTTCCGACGTCTTCAGGACAGAGGAGTTTACGTTTGTTTGCGGTTCCTCGGTAACACACGTAACTTGTTCACTTGAAGAGGGAGAATAAAGAGAGAGAATAAAGAGAGAGAATAAAGAGAGAGAATAAAGAGAGAGGCTGGTGAGGGAACGAGTGTTTTATAGCTGCTATAACGTAAGTGACAACAGGAACTAACTTTAATGTAACTATAAACTGATAAAAAGTATGATTTCTTTTATTTTACAGTTGTTCTGTAATAAATAAAAATTGTAATAGTTGGGAAGTTGCTGTGGTGTAAGAGGAATAAAACACATGCTGTTACAGGACAATAATAACTTTGAGGTGGAAACAGTAACCCTGCTTCATCACACCACTCTGTCACTCAGTATATTACGTATTTTATGTTAATTTGGGAACGCCCACTTTTTACTTCAACTTCGAGAGAGAGAGAGAGAGAGAGAGAGAGAGAGAGAGTCTATAGTAGGACGACTCTGTAGGAACAGAGTCGGACATTTTCCCATTTTCTTCAGCATTCCTCTTTTCTCGTTTCTCTTAATCAGTAAAATCTCTGGTCACTCAAACCCCCAGGTCTCAGTACAAGCCGAGTCATCACTGCTGATTTAATGCTGCTGGATCTTCAGGAGTCTGGTGCAGATTAGCTTTGAGAAGATAACGCTGATGTTCAGGCTTCCACAGGCCTTTGACCCTCACACTGACCTGCAATAAACACCAGATCTGAGCCACAGGGGCTTCAGAGAACCACGTTCTGCCCCAGAGTACTGCAGGTCAGCTGGGAATCCCACTGAGGTGTACACTTTGAGAGAAACAAACAGGTTCCTTGAGGGTTCCTGGTTTCTGTTGGGAAAAGGGAAAGCTTCAGGTCTAAGCAGCTAACTGAGGAAAGGTTCTAGAGTGCATGAGTCATGAATCAAAAAAACCTGGAGGGTTCTTCAAGAGTTTAGACGAAGGCTTTAGCTTTCTAATGGGTTTCTACTTAGAACCTTTTGTGAAAGAGAAAACCCTCGGTTATACGTAGAACCTTAACGGGTACCTCATTAATGGTGTTAAATTTATTGTTGCTTTTTTCCCCTAAAACTGTACGAGAACTTTTTACCCCCAGAAATCCTCATGTGCTTTTTCCCCACATTGGCCAACAGTCCAGTACTAACGGTTCTAGTTGGGCACTTTTCATTTTTAACAGGAACTATGAGTACCAGTACTATCAGAAACCATGTACCAGCTCTCCTGTTGTAATAGAAAGCGAAATATTTAAAAAAATTTTCTTATTATTTAAAAATGGAGAAAAAGAAGCTGTGGAGTGATGTGGAGACGCAGGTACTGATCTAATCTCAGCTGATATCAAGGTTCTTGCAAAGTTCTAGAATATTTGAAAAGAAAATTCAAGAACTGATTGGAAAACGTTGGGATACAGTCTGGATATTCTGTTGTCAAAGTAAGGAAGCTTCTAGATCCACCATCATTAGACATTCCTTTATTTTCTCTACTCTCTTAAAAATAAAGTGGAAATCTTTCAATCTGGAACTCTTAAGGGTTCTTTAGTTTTAGTCCCTTATTTAGAGGGAACCCTTAAAAGTTCTACGTACAACCCAATAACAGAGGAGTTTTCCTCTCTGGAAGGTTCCGTGTAGAAGCTAAGAATCGTTAACTACGTTTAGAAGATCTGCAGTAGAAGCCGAGTCTGTCTCTCCTCACAGTGAGAACGTGTTCAGATCCCCGGAGCTCCCGCTCGTCCCGGGTGCCAACGCACAGGTTACAGGGGTCACCCTGATGTCTGTGACCTTTGACCCCAGGCTCTGCGGGTGGGCGGGGTTCTCTTTCTGCTCCTGGGAGCTTTCTCTGACCTGAAGGTGAAGGTGAGGAGTGCAGATCAAGCAAAAATAAAACAATTTCTTTTTCCTATTATCCGTCAAGCTCGGAGAACCGCTGAAGAACCTCACATGAGCGGAGTACATTATAACACAAAGCTCATATTTCTGTTACAAAACTAAATCTGATATCTGGAATTTTATAAATAAAGATATAACTTTTGATTGTGTTTGAAGTGACAATTTTAAATATAAATATCTGAACAATAATCTGCTTTCTGAAGCTTCAGATCTCTGACTGTAAAGAGATGTTCTGCCAATTTATATTTATACTGAACACATGTTTATAATAATCACTGTGTGTGTGTGTGTGTGTGTGTGTGTGTGTGTGTGTGTGTGTGTGTGTGTGTGTGTGTGTGTGTGTGTGACCAAAAGTGGATTTCATTACGCAGTTCTGTTCTGTGTTTGGCAAAAACAGACAGACAGACAGACAAATAACTAGACACAAACAGCTAAACTGGTACACGGACAGACAGATAAAAGGACAGACAGACAGATTTAACGTCAGTACCCATTACTCTAAGTTGTTCTGGAAAAGGTTGTGTGCTAAACATTGTTAATGTGAAATGTAAATGACCGACAGACAGAGAGGCAGAGAGACAGTTCGAGAGATAGACTATTACATAGACAGACACAGTTATACAGACAGACTGTTAAACAGACATGCAGTTAGACAGACAGACAGACAGACAGTTAGACAGATTAGATGATTTCTGATACAGTAGATAATTAGCTAGAAGTATAGCTAGAGTGACAGACAGATAAAAAGACAGACAGACAGATAGCTAGACTGGATAAAAGGATACACAAACAAGTAAATGGAGAGAAAGACAGATAAAAGGATAGACAGACAGATGTAGACAGACAGAGGCAGACTGATATACAGACAGCTATCCAAATTAAAGGATAGACAGGCAGACAGATAGACACATAAACATAAAAAAGGATAGATAGACAGACAGGTTTACAGATTTTATCTTCTGAGTTTACAGTTTAATTGGACTTCGATATTGGACTTCATTGTTGGACTTTATTATCGGACTTTATTATCGGACTTTATTATCGGACTTCATTATCGGACTTCGTTGTCGGACTTTATAATAAGGATGGTGATTTATTATCAGATAATCGCAGGCTCATTTCCGTCTCCTTTTACACTCATGAGGAAAACAGATGTGATATTTGGGGGACGTGTGTGAGATCAGAGCTCGGTTTATTCATTCAGAAAGTCATTTATAAATCTCTTGGTGAGTTTTCTTCATTTCAGCGCATCGCTGCTTCTCAGAACATTCTTGTGCTGTTCAGAACACAACCAGCAGCAGCGAGTGACATTAATCCTGCGGTTCTCCACCAGACGGGTTTTCAGTTTAAGTGAATGACTTCCATTTCTTACGCAATATCAGATCAGAGTGTTGTATATTAAAAAGAACTGTGTGTCCAAACACACTGCCTGAGTACACAGCCTGGTATTAAACAGATGACAGGAGAGTGACGATGTACTGACGTGTCCACGACATGCACAATACGTGTGTGTGTGTGTGTGTGTGTGTGTGTGTGTGTGTGTGTGTGTGTGTGTGTGTAAAGTGATGAATTACACTAGTGTTTTAGGGGCGTGGCTTTGGAGGGAATGATAAAGATTTGGATTTGACATTTTAGATTCTGTTAGTAATTTTATTCCAGAAAAGAGATTAGCACCAAATCTAGCAACATGACGATCAGCAGACATTAACGACTGTCCTGAACATGATGCAGCTCTCCAGCTCACATCACAGCCGCTGGTTATATGAGTTGAGAGAGCGGGTTCACTCCACTCACCCCCAGTGTGTAAAACAAGCAACCAACCACTGATCACCATTGCACCTAACGACTAATCACTGATCACCATTTCACCTAACGACTAATCACTGCTCACCATTGCACCTAACGACCAATCACTGATCACCATTGTACCTAACGACCAATCGCTGATCACCATTGTACCTAACGACCAATCGCTGATGACCACTGCACCTAACGACTAATCACTGACCAACATAGCACCTAACGACTAATCACTGACCAACATTGTACCTAACGACTAATCACTGACCAACATTGTACCTAACGACTAATCACTGACCAACATTGCACCTAACGACTAATCACTGATCACCATTGCACCTAACGACTAATCACTGATCACCATTTCACCTAACGACTAATCACTGCTCACCATTGCACCTAACGACCAATCACGGATCACCATTGTACCTAACGACCAATCACTGATCACCATTGTACCTAACGACCAATCACTGATCACCACTGCACCTAACGACCAATCACTGATCACCATTGTACTTAACGACCAATCACTGATCACCACTGCACCTAATGACCAATCAATGACCAACATAGCACCTAACGACCAATCACTGATCACCATAGCACCTAACGACTAATCACTGATCACCATTGCACCTAACGACTAATCACTGACCAACATTGCACCTAACGACTAATCACTGACCAACATTGCACCTAACGACTAATCACTGACCAACATTGCACCTAACGACTAATCACTGACCAACATTGCACCTAACGACTAATCACTGATCACTGTTGTTTGTCCTCCTGTGCAGGTTTTTTTTTGGTGGAAAATCTTGTCACGTGATATGCAAATGATCATGACAATTAAATGAATATGAAACTTGATCTATGACATCATCCGAGCAACTTTTTGCGCGTGTTAGCGACCCATCTCTGAACACACACTGCAGTGAAGGGCGGGAACTTGTGTGCGTTTTGAATTTTAAAACAACAAATTTCAGCAAAACTTCCATCCAAACCACAGATTTTGTAGAAAAGAGATCCATAAATCTGTGTTTATATTACCAAAGGATGAAAATATCATTCCTTTCCTTCGACACACACACACACACACACACACACACACACACACACACACACACACACACACACACACACACACACACACAGAGCACTAAAGGATTTAAAGCACTAAACCGTTTCACACACGTAGGTGTCAGCTGTGTGTTCTGTTTAGGAGCAGCGTTAACGCAGCAGGACTGATGGAGAGCAGAACATCGCTCTGAAATCCTCCCACTGAGCTTTAAAACACCGACGTCTCTTCAAGGAGGACGAAACGCACCGACCTCCTCCGTCCCACAAATACCTCAGTGCTGGTTCTAACATCTGTTCCTCAAACTTCTCCTCAGCGCTAAGCGCTCTCAGGAGACCTGCAGATACAGAGGATGAATATTTACGTGACTTTTATATCGCTCGTATTTTCCTTTTCTTTTCTCTTCCTGATGATTTCTATGACAGCAGTAACTTTATTATACACAGGTACGGTTTAATAACTTTTTATAATTAAAAGGACAAACAGTTCAGCTGTATAATAAAATTAATATAATTATCAAATGCTTGACCTTAAAATATTATTCAAATGTATCATAAACACCCCCAACTTTTAAACCAGTTAAATCTCGTATGTACGTCGGTTCTAAGGAACAAAGGTTCTAAGTGCATGCTGTAGTACGCGATGATGATGATGATGATGATGATGATGAATATTTCTGTTCCAGATGTGCGGTGTACATGTGTTACACGTCTGTGTGACTCAGTGTAAAGTCATATATTCTGCAAATCGAGGAGGAGGTGAAACAATCTGATACTGCATATTTTACACACACACACACACACACACACACACACACACACACACACACACACACACACACACTGTCTTTTGTCTCTCTGGGGACGCTGAAGAATGCCAGACTCGGATCTCTGGAAGAACAGCCGTGCATAAATGCTTTTCTTGTCTCTGTAGTGACCGAGAGAGAGAGAGAGAGAGAGAGAGAGAGAGAGAGACAGAGAGAGAGAAATCATTTGTGCCTGAGGTACTTCAGAGACGTAACCCTCCCCTTTAGCACAGTGAACCTTCTGCTTCCTCTTCATAATGACAGATCGCTCACTTAGTCTTAAACAGTATTATATTCCAGATTAAAGACGTCCAAATTCCAAAAAACAATCCGAGCGGAACGCTCCACCCCCACGGTATGGAATGTACCACTGTATACACAACAGGAATTAGCCAGATATTAAAATTCTTTCGATATAATTTACTGTAAAAATGCTCAGAGGCTCAAAAAGTCTGCATTCAGCCTCGCTGTACTCCACATCACTCTCTCCGCGGGCCTGAGCCGTCTCCGCCCGTCTTTATCGGATCACCAGAAAGGACGTGGTTCGTAAACCTTCCACCTGGATGAGGAAACCAATTCCTCTGCTGTAGAAATCAATAATCCTGGTCCAGTACAGGAGTTCTATAAAACACACTCACTGTAAATATTAATCAGTATTTAGTTTCAAACCTAAAAAAAACAAAAAAACTGCTTTATGTTCCACAAGTTGATTTAAAAACCACTGTAATCTGTAATCACAGCTAATACAAGCCAAAGCAATTACAAGTCAAGCGTTAAACACAGCAACAATAACACGTAACATGGTGTAACACGCCCGTGCCCACGCCCAGATCAGACCTCGCAAATATCTACAGGAATTCATCACCTCTTTCACTTTCCTTTCAGTCCAACATTAAAGAAACCTAACTAGCGTCTCTCTCTGAAGTAGCTGTGTTCTTAGCACAAAATACTCAGCGATCTGTGGTGTGATGAAGCTGAAACTGTTACAGCTTGACCTCTGACTGTTACTGGAGACTCCTTCCAAAAATGTTACATTTACAGAAAACTCCGCCACGTCAACCGTTATTTTTTAATCTGTTTATTACAAGTCCCTGAACGAGTGTATTGATATAAACCTGGACTACCGCCCGAGCTGCTGTTGTAGAAGGTTAATCAACACCTTCTGACCAATCAGAATGCAGAATTCAGCAGCGCTGTGGGATAAATAGACGTTAAGCCACAGCGGCCCCGGAATCGAGCCTTGAGGGCCAACAGATGATGACGCAGGACGCCTGGAGGTTTGAGTAAAATCTTGTATCAAAATCTGCACTGAGGGTGTAAATTACTAACAGGGTTCGAACCCTGATGATGCCACAGTGGTCATCTGATGCCATCCGGGAGCCAAGGGAGCAAAATTGTCCGTGCTCTCTGGGTGGGAGGGGCATACACTCTCTCCCCTGTCAATCACAGAAACACTCGCCTGATGTACGAGGAAGAGGGCAGATAGCGCGTTCCTCCGAGTGTGAAAAGAAAAGATTTAGTTAGCAGCTTGACGTGTCTCAGAGGAGAAAACGGGGAACACCCATTTATTTGTGTATCTGACTAAAACCTGACTGAAATCTTTGGCTAAGGAGCGTGTATGGACCGGATGGGCACCGCACAGCAGGGTTCTACAACCTTATCCGCAAAAACGGCTGCTGAGACGTGCGTACGGGTCGTTTGAAGACCATGAAGGACTAATTATACAAGTGGAATCGGGTGCTTGGTGGAAATGAAAACCTGCAGCCTCTCTGTAGCCCTTTGTGGGAAAAAAAAAGTCAGATTTGGAATTCACATATGGTTAATAAGTTTTAAACCCTTTATGTTAGTGTAAGACTGTGGCGCTCCTGCCCTCTGTCCTTCCGTGCTGAGAAATGCATTATGGGAGATGGTCGGGGTCAGGGACGGGGTGAAAGCCCGGTCGGGGGGTCGGGTTTGACACGATTGCCCCAGACTGTGGAGTCACATCAAAGCACGGTGGCGTTGCAGGAGCTTTGGGGAAGCGTCTCAGCGTCCTGTAGAGACGACGTGTAAAACGAGCTCCTCACCTCCACACTGAAACATCTACAGCTACAAAACACCACATGGCTCTGTGTGTGTGAGTGTGTGTGTGTGTGTGTGTGTGTGTGTGTATGTGTGTGTGTGTGTGTGTGCCATGCGGGAAGCTTTCTTCAGGACTCTATAACTACAAATATTTGCTTTATAAGAATAACAGTGCTCCAGTGGAACCAGGATGGAGTCGTGCACACGGGCTTTGGGGGGGAGAGAAGCAGCGGGGAGAGGCGAGTGAAAGAAACAATGAAGTGGTGTAAATATTTGTGAAGTCTTTGTTCGGCCATCATTCTTCAGGCACATTTCTTTGTAGTGCACATGAACTGATAGGCGCCTGTGTTCCCGCTGATTCTCTGGAACCTTCTGAGGAACTTCCCTGTAGACTAACTCCGGGATGAGTTCCTGGTCTGGGGTTCCAGCACACGCTCCAGGAACCGTGAGAGTCACGGAAAATAACAGAAGGGGCACAGACGACGTGAGCGCGGAGGAGGCGGAGATTTAAGCTTTGTTCTTCTTTGTAGTTTGTTGCTCAATTGTGTGTGTGTGTGTGTGTGTGTGTGTGTGTGTGTGTGTGTGTGTGTGTGTGTGTGAAAGAAACGACCTGCAGAAAAAAACCCACTTTTTTTCAGGATTTTTGCTCCAGATTGGGTGTTCTGCACCAAAGGGGCCATGTTTTTAAGTTGTTTAAAACTTCTAGACGTAAATATGAGGAAAGATGAAATTCTGATCTGTCGCTCATTTCCATCTTTTGATCTCAAACACAAACGTCTTCAACGTGTAGCGAAAACTATAGACTTGGCCTTGCTGTTCCAATACTTTCAGAGGGGACTGTATATAGTCCTGAAAACTACTGAAACTGGTGTCTTATTTGCACATCTCCTTTTTTCCCCCAAAAGTTTTCCGACGTCTTCAGGACAGAGGAGTTTACGCTTCTTTGATTTTTTTTTTGTCTTATTAACGTGAACAGAGAGAATAAAGAGAGAGAGAATGAAGAGAGAGAATGAAGAGAGAGAGAATGAAGAGAGAGAATGAAGAGAGAGAATGAAGAGAGAGAAAATAAAGAGAGAGAGAATGAAGAGAGAGAATAAAGAGAGAGAGAATGAAGAGAGAGAGAATAAAGAGAGATAATAAAGAGAGAGAGAATGAAGAGAGAGAGAATAAAGAGGGAGAGAATAAAGAGAGAGAGAATAAAGAGAGAGAATAAAGAGAGAGAATGAAGAGAGAGAGAATAAAGAGAGAGAGAGAGAAAGGAGAGAGAGAGAATGAAGAGAGAGAGAATAAAGAGAGAGAGAAGAAAGAGAGAGAGAATGAAGAGAGAGAGAATAAAGAGAGAGAATAAAAAGAGAGAGAATAAAGAGAGAGAGAATAAAGAAGAGAATAAAGAAGAGAATGAAGAGAGAGAATAAAGAGAGAGAATAAAAAGAGAGAGAATAAAAAGAGAGAGAATAAAGAGAGAGAGAATGAAGAGAGAGAATGAAGAGAGAGAGAATGAAGAGAGAGAATGAAGAGAGAGAGAATGAAGAGAGAGAGAATAAAGAGAGAGAGAATGAAGAGAGAGAGAATAAAGAGAGAGAATAAAAAGAGAGAGAATAAAGAGAGAGAGAATAAAGAAGAGAATAAAGAAGAGAATGAAGAGAGAGAATAAAGAGAGAGAATAAAAAGAGAGAGAATAAAAAGAGAGAATAAAAAGAGAGAGAATAAAGAGAGAGAGAATAAAGAAGAGAATAAAGAGAGAGAGAATAAAGAAGAGAATAAAGAAGAGAATAAAGAAGAGAATGAAGAGAGAGAATAAAAAGAGAGAGAATAAAAAGAGAGAGAATAAAGAAGAGAATGAAGAGAGAGAATAAAAAGTACGATGTCATTTTTTAATGAATAAAACGTTGTGATTGTTGTTGTGATTGTTGTTGTGATTGTTGTTGTGGTGTCAGAGGAATAAAACACTCGGGGATGTGCTGTTAGAGGAAAACAATCAGCTTCAGGGTGGTAACAGTAACTCAGTGAGTATAAGTGAGTAATGGAGTGGGCGTGGACAGAGACCGTGCTCGAGTGACGTGACGTGATAACGTACGCAGTCTGGGGGTTCGAGTGCTACATCATTTTCAGGCTGAGTGAGATAAGATTTAAACAGGTGTGGGAGTGAAGTCTCGGGGTTAAGTTAATTAAACTCCGCGCTGAGATCGCGGAGAGAGACGACCTGCGTCTGGCGCAGCTCTAAATCATTTCAGACTTGCACAAGTGTCACCTCAGTTCTTCTTTTTAACTGGTTTGTAGATTCACGCTGTTCCAGAAGAACCTGAGTTATCCTTTCTGCCATTAATACGCTTTGTGTGAGAGCTCTGAGCTCGTCTAGGCTTCAGCTTCAGGGGTCGTGACCTCTGTGTTAAAATAAAGAGAGCGAAACTGTGAGGGAGGAAACGATCCATCAACACAGTGTGGAGTGGAGGTGAGACAGCAGAGTGTGTGTGAGGCAGTATATATGTGTGTGTGTGTGTGTGTGTGTCTTTGTGTGTGTGTGTGTGTGTGTGTGTGTGTGTGTGTGTATACATATAGTGGAGTGCAAAAGTTTGTATCCCCCATGGTTATTCAATGAAAAAAAATAAAAATGTACTTCTGTGTGTATATATGTGTGTGTATATATGTGTGTGTATATGTGTGTGTGTGTGTGTGTGTGTGTGTGTGTGTGTGTCCTCCTCTTGGCCCCACTTTGAGCTCTGCTCTGCATTAGAGCACAGATAAATCAGTGCTACACTCCTTCTTCTGTCTCACACACACACACACACACACACACACACACACACACACACACACACACACACACACACACACACACACACACACACACACACACCCTGAATGTGAAGTGATTAAGAACTCAACAATTTAATCAGACGTTTCTGCTCTTATATTCAGACACGATAACGATAACGTACGATAACGAGCGCATTAATATAAACCCGTGACGTGCAGCTGCGCTACTGTCGGAGCTGCTGTTCTAGAAAACTAATCAACACCTGACGACCAATCACAACCCAGAACCCAGCGGCGCTGTGGTGTAAAACAGAGTAAAGTATGAGGAGAAAATTAAGACAATTTAAAATGATAAAGATGAACATCGCTGAAATCTGTTCCATTTTGGTTCTAAATTTAAATCTATATCTATATATATATATATATAGTTTATTTATTTTTAAATCTTTCTTGTTGTGAAGTGTGTAATTCAGATGTAAGTATGAGTTAGATTTTCCCAGAGCCTTTCCTCCTCCAGAAGCAGCAGCTGGCCGAAGCGTCCGGTCGCTGTGTTTGTTGTGAAATTCAGGCTGCTGGAGAGATTCGGAGATTTATGGATGTGAAATGGCCTCCTGTGTAGATCGAGGAGAACGTCCTTTCTCAAACGCGCATGAACGTATGCAGCGGCGGTGTTGCGCTTACCGACTGGACCGAGAGGACTTTCACCCTCCTGTAGTGCGCACTACTCAGCACCGCTGTTCCACTGAACCACGAGGTCTGTTTGGACGTGATGTTTATTATAAAATACCCAATTTATCTGCGATCTATCTCCATGAGGACCGGTACTAACGTTTCATATGGAAGTTTCCCTTTGTCTATAATTTTGTTCTATAACTAGTGATAGATGTTTTAAAAACAACATTACAAAGTGCTTTACAAACACCGGTGAAAAGGAAGTCTGCCTGCGTATGTTCCCTTGAATTTCTTCCCCATTTTGTTTTTGTTTAGAAATGTTTAAAAAACATAGACGAGATGCTCAAAACATTTTTTTGGCTTATAAAAAAAAATGAATCAATATTACAAAAAGCATTTTCATTTCAGATTCATCGTGGGACTAAAATTAGTGAACGATCTTGAGTTAACGAATGATTTTGAACGGTTTCCCTTTGCTCTGGACTCCTGGGGAGAAAAAAAGAGATGGGACACTAACCTTTCTGCTTTCATGTTTACAAAAAAAATTAGCTCAAAGTGACTAAATTAAGACTAAAAGTAGCTCAAAAATGACCACCTTAAAACTAAAAGTAGCTCAAAATGTTTAAATTAAGAGTAAAAGTGGCTCCTAAATGGCAGATTTGGGCAAAACTCTCTCAGAGCTTAAAGTAGCTTCAAAAACCTGTGAAAACGTATAAGGTTATGTCTTGGCAAGTCTTATGTCAGTAAGATTTAATCACAAATAATCCTAAACATGTGTTTTCTCTTAGCTTAGAGTTCCTTCGTAACGAGATTTAAGAAAAAAACTAGGTTTGCTAGGAACCTTTTAATGCTACTTAGGAGGAAACAATAATAGCAGTGGTCCCAGAAGAGAGCCTTGAGGGACAGCACGTGATCATGATGGTGAAAGTGCCTTGAGCTGGACATTACTCGTGCTGCAAAGCGCTCATGAGCAGTCGATAAGATCTGAACCCGTTTAGGACTGAAGCACAGCACAGAGGTCTTAGTTAGGAACGCTTAGTAGCACTCAGGAGAACTGTTTTTTTGGGGTTTTTTTAGTGAATAATGCGGAACATCATGTTTACTCATCATGCTTATTAGAGAAACGCTGTCGAGCACATAACGTTTCATGTTGGGGAAATTCTGTTTAGTATCACGCCACAAGTGTGACCTTCTAACCCGGTACAGAACATGTGTGTTAAATGAAGTGTGCAGTTGTGGGACAACAGCTGGCTGAAAGACTCGCGCAGCTGAACGCTATGTTTCACACTGACATTTCAATTCACGTATGACAGCCGCTAAACGGCGGAGTTATCCCGAAAAGTCACGTAATGCCTTCGTTTATGGTTGCGCACGTGAAATTGTTAGAAAGCCAGTTAAAACATTTCCCCTTCATTGTAAATGTAGTTACGGCACTAAGAGGCTAAAGAAGTAATGGAAGTCTACCTCACCCAAAATCCCTTCTCTAAACACACGCCCAAATACTTGCTTCAAGTGACATCATTAATCTATTTAAATATATAATAGTCTGCGGTTGACCAAGATGGCGGCCGCCATAACGTCGCGGCGGTGAAGCCGAGTTCATGTTTATACAAGACAGGAAGTTCCACTGTGTCCTAAACCACATCAGGACGTCGTGGTGACATCACTGAAGATCCGTCCGTGGTTTGAGGCGGAGATTTATGCTAAAGATGTACGCTGGGTGACTTCGTACGCGTTCACGTTCCAGTCAGACGTTTTTATAAACAAATGAAGCTGGAAAAGCTAGTTTTTTTATTAACAAGGTTTAAAATATAATGATATTAATATTAATAGTGACCCCAGAGGTGAGCCTTGAGGGACGCCACATGATAGTTCTGCGTTTAAACGTTCATTCTGCGTGAATTCCTGTTCTTGGAGAGAGATTAGAGTGGAAAGAATATTACATATTCTTCTTTCTTAACAACTAACACCTAATACCAGTTCACTCCTCTATGTGTCACTGGTCTCAGCCAATCAGAACGCACTTTACTGGACTCGTATTAGCCACACATGCTGGAGAAACATGAGATAAAGGTGTATTAGAGCCTCACAGGAAATTATGCACGCACACACACACACACACACACACACATAGGAAAGGTCAAAGCTATGTTTTAGCCGGATCGTACCAGTTCACCTCACAGTGGGGGGGTCACATGATCAGAGGGGATGAAAGTCAGTCATGACGCAAAACCATGCAGTTCAAAACTGTTCTCGTTAAGAATGATAACTAGGGCTCGATTAGGGAAAGCAGGATGTGAGGGGACGCCATTCGACCATTTAAAAAAATTAAAATAACTAAAAATGTATTTTAATAAATAAATAATTTTAAAAATAATTCTTATTATTAAAAAAAAGACTTGCATATTTTTTGATTAATGTTGTGAGGCAACATACTGTAAATATTTCTATAGTTTAATTTGATCAATTTTTAGGATTTAGATGCCTTTGTAGTTAGTAGTCAACTTTATATTTTGTTATTTTTTAATTATGCAGTTATTTTATATAAGTCTAAGCAATACATGTACACTTTTATTTGTCAAGCCAATAAAGAGAGAGAGAGAGAGTTAGATTTCAAATGGCCCTTTATTGCGTTAGCCCATTATGACATTATTGTCAAAACAAGTCAATGACATTAGCAATTTTAAAGACATAGAGTGAGAGAGAAAGTAATTACTGTTATTAAATAATGGATTTGTTTGATGAATAATAAATTGTATGAACTGATTACAGTGAAATAAAAAAATAATTCTGACTCCACGTCACACGAGCTCACTATCGCTAAATCCCACATAAACAGGAAGTGGGCCGATGAGAAACAGATTGCTTCCTTTTTCCTCTCGGGCTGTATGTGCACAAGGCCTCGGGGGGACATTAGCGAGTTTTCAAGCTCTCAGGTCTGTTCAGCAGATGATCTTGTTTCAGGTAGAACATGTCCCAGGACACCAGATGAAAGATTCAACACCTTTCACACACGTGTTCCAGCAAGACCTCTGTGTTTAAAAAAACAACAAACATCTGAGCATTTGGGACAAATGTAAGCTGTTACTCAGGACTTCAGCGCACCGTGCTAAACTGGAGGCCGTACGCTTCTGACGTGTTAGCTATATCAGATTCAGATCTCCGGTGCAAAAGTAAAGAGACACAGAACACAGTTTTGACAGATCAGGGAATGCAGAAGAAATCCCTCAGGTGTCCCTCAGGGCTCTGTACTCAGACCGCTCCTTTTACACTTTACAGGCCTTCCTTTAGGTCTCATGATCCGGCAACAGAAAAAGAACAGAAAAATGAACTTTTGGCCCACGTGTTCATTAAGATGTTAACATGAGAAATGGATTAAACGTTAATTTTAATAGTTAAAGGGAGATCATATGGCAGTCATTTACATTAAATGTCAAAGCTATAAGCTTCCTTTACTTCCATCAGCCTCGTAGCTCCAGTGCAGAGTTAAAGAAGCCAAGCTGGTACTGAATGTCTGGATGTGTGTGTGTGTGTGTGTGTGTGTGTGTGTGTGTGTGTGTGTGTGTGTGCATGACCAGGTCACTCACTGAAAGCACTGTAAATCATGGCTCTGTCTCCTACTGTATCCCGAGGCCACAGAATTCCGTCCCCTCCCACCGGTTTGGAATTTGACCGCACGCGCGTTGATTGATCGTTTGTCTGCTTTGCGCGATTGTGTTTTTGATGATGTGTAAATCGCCGGTCCACTCGTCTTCTCCTTCCGCACACAAACAGCAGCTTTGTGCGGCGCATTTCGTACAGCCGGGGTTCAAAGACATCCGAGCCCGAGAGCATCTCTTATAAACAGAGCGCCGAGCAATCAGAGTCTCTATACCCGCTTTGTTGTGGTTTAATTAAAATCTGCATGAAGACAGAGACAGAGTTTCAGGGCCGACCGCAAAAAAATACCCTGTAATGAACTTCATAACCGTTTCCAAATATCATCGGGCCTTCTATCATCATCATCATCATCATCATTGTCATCATCATCATCATCGGTGCAGTTCTGCACATGCAGCGACCCTCGCTGTGTAAATATCACACTATTTACACACTCCGTATAACAGGAATACACAGAATGGCCAAAAGTACAGAGTGATGGGATTCTGGTGACCTTCGTTCGCATCCCTCAAGGTCGTAGCGTGTTCCACGCCTCATGTGTAATGACACTAACGAGTGCTCGAAGTCTTTCTCACCCAAAACATCTACACAGTGAGACTTCCTGTTATACATAAACATACCCTGCCCCTTACCGCGTACACCGAGAATACTGGAGCGTTATTTACGACGGCCGCCATCTTGGACTATTTTTTTCTTAATTTTTGGTCCCACCCTCAAGGCCCCGCCTCCATTTGTAGTTTGAAGCAAGTATATTGTATAACATCATCATCCATCTCTGAATTATTTTCTCACTTAGTGCAGTTGGGGATCACTCCACCCCCTTAGGCCCCACCCACTAAAATTTTAACATGCTGGAAAGGAATCACAGCAGGAAGTGATGCGGATGCCTGAATATGGACTTTCACTCTTTTTTTCTTTCTTTTTTTTTTTACAAACATGTTTATGTGAATATTTTATTATTATTTGAAATTATTTACTAATTTTAAAAGCAGAGAAAGAGAGAGACAGATAAGCAGAGAGACAAAGGCAGAGATAGACAGAGAGAGATATAATGAGAGAGATAGACAGGCAGATAGAGAGATAGAGAGAGACTGAGAAAGATATATAGAAAGAGAGACATATAAACAGAGACAAAGGCAAAGATAGACAGAGAGAGAGAGAAACAGAAAGAGATAGAGAGAGATAGAGGTATGAGAGAGACAGACAGGCAGATAGATAGATAGATAGATAGACAGACAGACTGGGGGACAGATAGAAAGAGAGAGAGAGACAGACAGACAGAGAGAGAGACTGAGAAAGATATATAGAAAGCGAGAGACATAAACAGAGAGACAGAGATAGTGAGAGAGAGAGAGAGAGAGAGAGAGAGAGAGAGTCATTACTGTAATTGAAGTGTAATTGTCTCTGATTTGATGCCAGGTTAATATTGGCTGGCGTTTCTGTAACTGATCTCCACCTCGTGAACTTTTCTCTTCCAAACATGATTTAATGTCCATCTAATAAATCCTTTAATTCAGCACAATCTCATAAAGTCCAGTGTTGTGAACATATTTCTGTTAATCGCCGTTAAACGCCGGGAACGACTCCGCGTGTTATCTACAATGATGTCCGTTTCAGAGCCAAAGAATTCTTCAGTCATTCCAAAAAAACAAAAAATAATAAAAAAAATAATCTCTCCATCCACAGCGTTCAGATTCTGATCCGGATCATTTCATTCGATTTTTTATGTGATTTCTATGTGACCGAACCCTGCCAAGACGCCAACACAAATTAAAAAAGACTGTTCCAACACATGCTTGGGTTAATTCAGGTTTGTGTGACAGAGGTGACGTTTAAGACCACCGTGAGTAATAACCTGATATAAAAACCACAACTCTGATGTTAGAGTCATCACTCCATCACTCCATCACTCCATCACTCCATCACTCCACCAGCATGTTTAGTGTCTTTCGTTCAGTAACCATTACCTGAGGTGACGAGATGATGAAGTCGAACCTAAAGAGACGTGCCGCTGGAGAGACGGGACGTCCGGCGCTCGGGGGTTCAGAGCACACGCATAAAAAAGCTGCAGGAAATCCCTCTGACAAAGCAACCGGAGGACAGGAATGTTGGCACGGCTCATCTCCGAACTCCTCACACACCCCTACATGTGACCGATAATGGAATGCTCCATCCAGGGGTGAAGCAAGGTGGCCGGTTTTACCCGCAGCGCTAATATTCACTTGGCAGGCTTACATGAAAGAAAAGAAGGCAATATACGGCTAATTATGAGTCACGCCAAAAAAAAAAATAAATAAATAAAAAATGGACTCGCTGACAGGAAACCTGATGCTAGCATTTTCATTTGAAGTGTCATTTTAAGTATCACCATGTTATTCAATACCTTATTTTATTTAGCCTTTTCAGTGATCGCTAACATCCAAGCTAGGTAACTTATTCTAGTGTAGTGTTATCGTTTTCCTCTAACAGCACCTCCCCAAGTGTTTTATTCCTCTGATACCACAGCAGTTTGACAACGCTAACAATTGTAAACATCATACGCTTTATCCATTTATAGTTACATTTAATGGTTGTGAAACAAGTGAGTTCCTGTTGTCACTGTGATGTGCAGCTGCACTACTGTGAGAGCTGCTGTTATAGAAAATTAATCAACACCTGACGACCAATCACAATCCAGAACTCAACAGCGCAATTCACGGCCACTTCTGACCAGACTTCTCCACACTGTAGATGGGTGTACCAGGGTCCCACTGGTTTCTGCCAGGTCTGAGCTGATGGCACTGCTGGACATCTTCCGATTGTGAAGAGAAGTAAGCCTGATGTGTCTTTCATCTGCTGCAGTAAGTTTCCTTGGCTGCGTCTACGGTCCTCAACGTTTGTGCTTCTTCAAAAGAGCTTGGACAGCACATCTGGAAACACCTGTCTGCCTTGAAATTTCTGCCTGGGAGAGACCTTGCTGATGCAGTATAACTGCCTTCTGCCTTGTTGCTGTGCTCAGTCTTGCCATGGTGTATGACTTTTGACAGTAAACTGTCACCTTGTTAGCTGAGTTTGGCTGTTCCTCACCCAGTTTTATTCCTCCTACACATCTGTTTCTGTTTCAGTTAATGATTGTGTTTCACCCTGCATATTGAATTGATGATCATTAGCACCTGTTTGGTATAATCGTTTAATCATACACCGACTATACGCCTACAAAATCCTACGAGAATTGATTCTGTTTTGAAGGTAAAGGGGGAGGTCACACCGAATATTGATTTGATGTAGATTTTTCTTCTGTTTGCTCACTTTGTATTTTGTTAATTGATAAATATAAAATATTAGCATGTCTATTTTTGAAAGCATTCTTACTTTACAGCATTTTTTCCACAAATTTTTTCGCCTAAAACCTTTGCACAGTACTGTGTATATATAAAGCATTTTATTTCTGTTACCTCCACCAGGTGAGAAGGATAAACCGAGAAACACATCTGACTTTTAGATAAATCAGTTGAGCAGAAAATATGCTTGTACAAAGACGCATACTTTATTTATTTATTTATTTATTTATTTATTTAAAAAGAGCAGTGAAGTTTGAACGTTTTAATTACTTTTGGCGGTTGTTAATTTGAAGCCCTGGATGCGAGTGTTGTTAGCAAGCTAATTTCACCCACAGGAGAGCTACAACCTCTGATTTTCCCATAGCTGAGTAATTATCGAGTCTAGGATTCTCAATCACACGTGACAGCTCAAACACAGACTCTCTCACACGCACAGCTAAAAAAAAGGCACTAGTTTATCTTCCTTTCCTCCTCTTGAGGCTAAATTAAAGAGAGAATCACTCTCATGTTAAACGTTAGCATATGCGTCCTTGAAAAACGCTGCAACGAAGCGAGAAGGGCTCTGTGACACAGATACATCGGGACAGAATCGTGATTTGACTGTTTGCTTGCTACCAAGTACAGTAGCTGGGTTTAAGTTCTGATTAGCAAAAACACCCTCAAGCTAGCTAACACTGGGTAGCGAGTGCTTAGCCTTTCACAAGCTAGTTAATGGACTGTGTCTTAGCCAGATTCTTAATACATCTTAGATAAATTCAGATTATCTTCATATATAACTAGTTAAGAAAAGCTTTTATTAGCCGAATGTATATTTAATAAGAGCTAGCTAGCGAAAATCCCCACGGTGGAAGCATGTTAGCTAGCTAATGGGGTAGTTGTTGAAGTTTCTAATGGAAGATATAATATATTAGATACTTTGGGATAAAGCTGTGCTTTGATAGTTAAGAGAAGCTTATTTAATTAATTAAATATATATTTCATAAGAGATGAAGCACTAAAAGCCAGCACTAAAATCTACAAACTGGCTAGCCAGTGTTAGTTAGCTATATGACAGTGCTTATCATTACTGGAGCTAGTTCTGGATGTTTACACAAAATCTTAATATATCTTAGATATTCTGGGATAAAACTGTAATTTGATAGTTATTATAGTTATTATATGCTTTTATTAACAAAACATATATTCAATAAGAGCTAGCTAGCAAAAACGTTAGCAAGTGGAATAATGTTAGCTAGCTAGGAGACAGTGCTTAGCATTATGCAGGCTAGATAAGTCGGTCTCAGCCAAAATCTTAATATATCTTAAATATTAGAATAAAGCTGTGCTTTGATTATTATCTGAATATGTAGCTAGTTGTGGGAAACTTTAATTAACTAAATATATGTGTAATATGTGCTAGTTAGCAAAAATCCCCAAAATGGACAACTGTTAGCTAGCAAGTGGTAACTTAGTGGTGCTTAGTATTATGTAGGATAGTTATGGAAGTCTGTCTCAGCCTAAATTTAAATATATCTTAGATAAATTTGGATTAAAGCTAGCTAACAAAAATGCCCCAAGTGAAAGGGTTTAGCAACAACGCAGTGCTTAGCATCAGGTAGGCTAGTTTTGCTATTTGTATTTAGCCACATGTTTTACTAAGAAGAATCCCGGAAACATTTAATGCACGACGTACAAATTATTTATTTGTTATTCCTGTGTATAAGTGATTTATTTGAGGCTAGTCAAAGTTGATGGTAATGGTGATGAAGGGCTGCATATGGTTTTGTGTGTGTGTGTGTGTGTGTGTGTGTGTGTGTGTGAAAGGAGAGAGAGAGAGAGAAAATAAACGTTGGCCGGCCGAGTTGTCCCAAGGGATCGTCGATTTCAAATGGCTTCTTCAGGAAAATAACGCGGAGATGATTGGGAAGCTCTTGTGAGCTGGACGTGGAGCGCATTAGGAAGGAAATACGCAGCAGTCATAATGAAACGCTGATGAGAAATGACTTCCATGAGGAGCTTCGCTGGTCTGACTCCAATCAGGGAACAGAGACATGCAGCGAAACATCGGCTTCCCCTCCATCATCCTGTTGTAGAACTCTTCCATATGAAAATTCTTTCTGTCTCTCTTTTCTTTCTTCTTCCCCTCCTCCTCGTCCCTCTCTCTCTCTCTCTCTCTCTCTCTCTCGTCTTTCTCTTCTCTCTGGTGTTTAAGCCTGGACGGCTGGATACAGATGTGTTAGACTTGGTTCAAAGTCTTAAAATTGGCCTTTTATGACACTGCTGAATGTGACTCAGGAATGCATTTGGAAGCGATTCAACCAGTGAATCGTTCTTTTTTTTTTTTTTTTTTTTGAATGACTCTTTCGAGTGACTCGGAACAAATCGATTTGCAAGCCTAAGCTTTGTCTCTCCGTTCCGTCCTTGTCCGCTTGTCACCCAACTACACAAAGGTTGTATTTTGAAATGTTTTACAGGATTTATTAGCAGCAGTTACACCGGATTGTGCTCCTTCTTTCATTTTGAACGACTCTTTTAAGTGACTCGGGTGAATCGATTCATGCGCGCAAAAGCTTTGTTGAGGGTTTATTTCAGTTGTGTCTTTTTCACCTTGTTGTCCGTTTGGCTGACGAAGCGTGTGTTGAGAGAGGGAGCGTTCTGATTGGCTGTTCAGTGGCGTATCAGTAACGGAGAGGAGAACTAGGAGCGAACTTTGACTCTTGACATCTGCTATAAGATTATCGAGCTCACGTTAAGCTATCGGAGGACGTTATTAGAATTTCCTCTAAGTACCAAAAACATTAGTGTTAACGCTAACGATTCTCCGGTGTCGCTTGTGGGCGTGGCCTGTCCAGCGCTTTTATTATTAGTCCTGATGAGAAACAGTCGTACAGCCTACAGCCTACTCTACGATTCATACACATCACTTTGGTTTAAAATGTACTTGAGCTTGATTTAGGTTACGGTTACTTGCTTCATTCTTGGATAAGATCAGGAAATCTTCTTCCTGTGGCTTTACAGCGTTGTACCTAATTTGCAAAGAATTGAGAAAATCCCGTTCCGTTGAATTCGCAGCTCCGTGTCGCACACGTACGCAGAAACTGAACGATCTCCTGTTGCTTTGTCGCCCGTTAGTAAACTGATAATTGTTAGCTGAGCCGGCAGACATTTTCATTTTCTCAGGGACTGTGGAGATCTGTTTCTTAATTGTGCTTAACATTAACGAGCTCTTCGAATTATAATAATAATAATAATAATAATAATAATAATAAAAGACTTTCTTAATTGAAAGTCTCTCTCTCTCTCTCTCTCTCTCCTTCACAACATTTCATGGTTAGATCAAGATGGACGACATTACTCACTCACCAGCAGCGTGTGAACCACACTGGAGTAATAACTCTTCCTTTCCTGCGAACCCACCCACAGCTCGGTTCTACCTCAGAAAGTTCACCTCCACTCGCTCTTTTCTCAACATGCACACGGCTTATGGCGTTAGCCTTTAATACGATGTGAGTGAGATACGTCCTGGTGGCTCTCCAGCCGCCCGGCTTTCTTTCCAAACCCTCACATAGCTTATCACACGGGGGGGAAAAAAAAACACTTTATAGCTGACCGAAAGCCTCACTGAGGCTTAATCACGACCCGGACTCCGATAATGAACGCTTTTAAATCGAGCGTCCAGAGCGGAGAGAGCTGGAGCGTGAACGAGGGGAAAAATACGAGGAGAAACGCAGGAAAGCTGGAGGACTGCTGGCAGGAGCGCCGGCGTTTAGCAGATTTTAGGGGGAATTTTTAAGGAAAGTTTATCCAGGAGAAACGGCAAAGCTTTGTTTCATCTCCGAACTTTATTTCTCTTTGTGTTTCTCTAAAATCTTTTTTTTTAGATTTTTTAAATTTTTAAATTTTTTTTGCTTTGCTTGAAATGTTCCTTTCAAGTTCCTTCTAGGTTTTCAAACATTTTTAAGGCTTATCTTTCTGGAATTTGTGTCAAGAGTTTTTCTGTTGCTTTGTCTCTCTCAAAATTTGGGAATTTTGCTGGAGTATAGAAGTCGATTTGTGTTTAAAACAAACAAACAAACAAACAAACAAACAAAAACAAAACCTTTCAGAAGTCTCAGATGTTTTTGGAGAATTTGTAGGAGAGTTTTTTTCACTTTGCAAGAAATTTTTTAAGAATTTGCACAAAAAAAATGTAATGTTGCTCCGTAAGAAACTTTAAAATGACTCTTTTTAAAGAGTTTAGGAGCCGTTCTCTGTGAAAAAGAAAAGTTTTTATTATACTCTCGTTCATTCTGTCTGAGACTTTGGAGAAATTTTTTTTAAAAACGTACTGTAAAAAGTTATTTCCTCACAATTTAAAACAGTTCTTCCTTTTTTTCTCAGATTGTTTGGACAGTTTATAGGATAGTTAATGTGATGTTCTTAACAAAAACACAAAAAGCAACGTGTCTTTCTTCTTTGTTTTTTTGTTTTTTTTTTGGGGGGGGGGGGGGTTTGGGTTTTGGTTTGTTTTTGGGAAGATTCTACAATTCTCTGACTTTTTCTCTCATTGATTTTACGGAAGTTGCTCAAAAAATAAATAACTTTTGCTGTTTTTTTATTTTTTAATTTGAAATCTGTAGATTTTCTTCGGCTTTAAATTTTTTCTCTTTGAATACTCGAAAAAATTTGTAGGATCGAAAAAACAAAACAAAAATGAAAATAAAAAAAAGTATTTCTTTTCCAGGATTGTGGCTTTTTTTTTCTTCTCTTCTCTAGGCGTATAGATGTTTGAAAATTTCCTCTCGGGATGGTGTGAGCTCTGGAGCTCCGGATCCAGACGGATTTGTCCCGGTGGGGCGGTGACTCGGAGGTTTAGTGCCTGTCGGAGCAGGAATATAAATGTGCCTGGTAATGTGTGTGTGTGTAAATCAGGCCGGGTTTTTGATCTATGTGGCCCGTGAGTGGGGTCGAAGCTGCCTAAAGACTGATGGACTTCTCTTAACTGTCAAAACTTCACTTCTGCTGAAATTGAGCTGAGGAGCGATCTCGCACCACCGGAGAATAAATCACCACCGCAAAAACTCCCAAAATCCTTCAGCTACAACAACACTGCAGAGAATTCCTTTCTCCGGGAAATGAAACAGCGAGGGTTAGAAGTGAATCGAGAAGATTTCGGCTAAATCCACACACACACACACACACACACACACACACACACACACACACACACACAGCACTGTGTAACAGGCCTGCCGTTAGTTGGCACTATATACATAGCATTACCTCATCTAGTGAAAAAATATATGGAAGCAGTTAAGCGTGATGACTGGCTCCCTGTCAGAATTACACACACGCTCGCAAATTGAAAACAAATCGATGTAAACGGCCGCGTGTGCGCTTTTAATTTCTCTCTAATCACACGGAATACAATGGAGGCTTTTTGTTTTCTTTCTAAAAAGAGGGCAAGAGTTATGAAAACTCAATGGTGTTAAAAGATTCGAGGCGATGTGATTAGTGTTTCTGTGACACGCTGATGTAAAGAGTTTTGTGTTTCCAACCCGAACCCGACCCCGACCAGATCAACCAGAAGGTAAATCCACGCATTATTAATAAATATGATCAGTTCCGAGTTAAAATTAAAATTAAAATCGTCACGTACGTTTCTGACTCACTACAATTAAAGATCTGCTAAAAAAAAAAAGAAAAAATGAATTCAACTTGCTCACTTTTGCTATAGCAACCAGGCTGGTATCGCCATAGCAACCGCTATTTTAGAAAACAGGTTTACCTTTTCACACAAATTTCACACGGTGACACCACGTGATACCACAGGTTCTGTTTCCACGCACTTTAGTTGTGTGCCGGCGTCTACCTGTTATCCGGGTATGTAGGTTCCTCCTACACGAAGCACTCGATGCTCGCTGGACGAATCCGTCGGTGTTTATAGTTTATAGTAAAATGTGGAAGCTCTTGACACAGAGTCCGCTACACAATCGAAACCGTCGTCCTGGAGCGTTGGAGGTTTGGTGGTTAAGACGCTGTGCTGGTGTCCAGGAGGTTGTGAGTTTAAATCCCATGAGCCCCGACCCCCTCAGCTGCTCAGCTCTGCATTTGGACTGGATTCTTTCTCACTCAGAGGATCTGCCAAACCAATAAAACGTCAATCTTCCGTAACAATAAAACCTGTTTTTCTGAAAATTAGGAAGGAGAATAATTTTTTTTCCCTCTTTTACTGTAAAAGGAGGAAAAATCAGCGAGCAATCAGAACTGCCCTACAGCATCGCCTCATTACTGATCCCGTTTCATATTCACTACACCCTGCGACTCAGCTCTGTAATCCGCTCCAAATAATAACGCAGAGAAAGCGTTAAGCCTCGTTTGTCTTTTGGAAATGATGTGGAAATGTGAAAGAAAAATGCCAAGGTCGGAATTTCATATGGCTGATTTACAAGAGCATTAACGAAGCATTGAAATGTCATCAACATGACGGCTGCTCGCTCAGTCCACCGCTCACGGAAAGTCAGGATTTGGTAACGACAGGCTTGGAGAAGAATGCAGGTGACGTAAAGACTAAAACACCGAGTGACGCCGTGGTGTGATGAAGCGGAGTACTGAGCCGATCATTCCCCATAACAACATCCTGAAGTGTTTTATTCCTCTTACCCCACAGCAATTTACCAACTATCACAATGTATTATTTATCAAAGAACAACCCGTCATACTTCTTATCCGTTTATAGTTACATTTAATGTTTGTGAAACGAGTCAGTTCCTGTTCTCACTTACGTTATAGCAGCTATAAACACTCGTTCCCTCACCAGCCCTCTCTCTTTATTCTCTCTCTTCTTGTCGCGTTACAGAGAAAACGCAAAGGAGCGTAAACTCCTCTGTCCTGAAGACGTCGGAAAACTTAAAGTTACAGCTTCACCTCTGGCCGTTACAAAGCGCCGACACTGGAGACTCCTTCCATACACGTTACAGTTACAGTAAACTTCACCACGCACGCACAACGATTTTTCTTTATCCATCTATGTGGAGTGTCCTCCGCACACGTCCCTGTGAACGAGCTGTTACTGCAGAAAGGATAACTTCGTATCAGAACGAGCGCATTAATATAAACCTGTGATTCGGAGCTGCGCTACTGTCAGAGCTGCTGCTGTAGAAAACTAATCAACACCTGACGACCAATCAGAATCCAGAACTCAAGCAGTGGGAGAAACAGAATATAATGCGATTCTTCATGAAGAAACTGACAGGTTCTGGTAAGAACTGGGAGGAAGGACAAAATAAGTTTGAACGTCTCTCCGAAAGCCAGACTTGCTCCAGTCACTCCGAGTCGGAATTCCACAACGTCGGTGACGCCCGTAACGTCGCAGCGTCTGGGCGCGTCCCCAACCACACTTACTTTTAAGCTTTCCAAATGACTGTTCTCGATCAGAATGCGTTTAAGTAATACAATTAAGGTTTGGGACACACCTGTTATCAAATCCACGATGCTACTGACGTCAGTAAGTTACCGCATCTGTAATTCGGTTTACGTAGCTAGATATATACACGTGTCAGGATTTTGCTCGAGCGCAGCCAAAGCCGTGAGCTCCATGCTCTGCGTTTTTTAAAATGTATTATTATTATTATTATTATTATTATTATTATTATTATTAAAGCCCGTGTAATGAGAGCAGAAGTAGACGAGGGTGATGAAATGCAGCGAGGTTATTCTGAGCAGCCGGCCAAAGCAATTACTCGCAGCAATCACCGAACGCAAGCACAAGCCAAAGGTGATTAAATTCAATCCCGTTCTAATGGAGGCTCACGTTCAGGGGAGGGACACACGGAGTCAAACAGAGGACGTTTAAAACCGCTTTAACGCTCATTAGTTTGCGATCGTCGCCATGTTTGTTGACTTTTAGTGAAAGCGTTTCTCAGGGGACGTGTTCTGATCACGTTTACTGAATTTACAGCAGCATTGTGTTGACTTTTCCCAAACACCCCCCCCTCCTCCCCCCTCCTCCCCTCTCCAAACAGAGTTGCCATTATTGCACTCTTCATTTCGCACATACTTTCAGACCTTTTTTTTTTTTTTTGGGGGGGCCCCCAATTGGAAAGGCCAGGAGAAATCACTGCCAACACTTCATTAGCTGAAATCTCACTAGCTATTTTCATTATACTGATTCCATTTTATTTTTCAGATCAACGTAATGATGATTAATCTGACGATCGTCCTAATAGCGGTTCAAAACAAATGTTTTTACACCTGTCTCTGTTCATGTCGTAGCTGTTACACGAGTCCTCGCTGTAATCTTAATGAAATTTAGAGACATATTTTAAACGTGATTAAGCATAAATTAAACGATTCTTGTTTTTCCTTCTCAACATGTGGCCGGGTTCACGAATCCGAAACCTCTTGTGTTTTTAACCCGCCATGACACGCGGACATTCCTCGCTGTAATGAATTAACGTGGAAGCGGCGTGGAAAAAGGAAAGAGGAAAGTCCCGCATGTGCAGTAAACTCTGTTACACTAAAGAAACTCAGTTCTGCACAAACTCTGTGTTCTCCAGAAACGGCAAACACGATCTGATGAATATTTCGTCACGGTGCACGGGGTGGACGAATCATAAATTCATTAGCTACTCCTTCAGACATGACGAATGCCCCGGTGCGCTCGAAGTGAAGACGTCTTTCCAGCTAGAAAACAAAAAAGACTGTCGTGTTTTGCTAGCTAGCAATGTTATCTGACCGGTAAAAGTAGTTGTTAGCCAAACTGTAGCTACAGTTACAGCATAACGGTGCGTCACGTCACTAAAATATATAAATATATAAATAAAATGGTGCATGTAGCATTCAGTAATACATATTTAAAGAAAATTTTTTTGTGTAGCATCAAAAATTGTTGTTGTTTTTTTACCCTCTGGTTGTTGGGCAGGAAATAAAACATCATATTATTATATATTATTTGTTTTATCTATAATGGCTGATTATCTAACAAGCTATTAGCTACTAAACAGACTCAAATGAGGTCAGTTTAATAATGATAACGTTCTATTAGCTTGCGACTCGTCCTTCTGATACGGTATGTACATACACCATCCCAAATCACACACTGTTAAGTTTTCTTCAAGAGAATAATCATTACTCGTTAGAATAATAATTTAATAGTTTAATAGCTAATTTCCAAACTCCTTTTCACCTTTTTACACAAAACCTACACCTTCTGATTCCTTTTATTTCAGTTTTTTGTTTGATGTAAATTCAAATGAAAGAGAAAGAAAACAGGTGGATGGAAAAACAGCCCTAGTAACGTAGCGTTCGGGGATGCTGCATGCCTTGCGTCAGTCGTCATGACGACATGCCCAAAGCTCCTAAAACAGCCACACCGATGACAAAACAGCGTTTAACTGCACTACACGCTACACCGGGGCTATTTCACTAAAGACGCCAGAGGGACGTGCGGGTGAAAAGTGCGTTTACTGTATGGCTCAGTACATCACAATAGCTTTATACCACTGCAGTCAGGTTCCTTTGTCTCCGCTCACAATGAGCACCAAACCCACAGCCAGCACAAAAAAAAACACCCCGGTGGTGTTTATGGTCTCCGTTGATCTCTTGTAACCCCTCTGTCCTGTTCCGGGGTCAAAATGACACGTTTAAATCTTTTACTGAAGATAAAACAATGTATTTGTAGTATGTAGTAATGGCAAGTAACGTCTGGGACGTGTTGGATATTCAAATACATCCAGAAGTGTTTTATTCCTCTGATACTACAGCAGTTCAACAATGACTACAATGTCTCATTTATTAAAGGAAAACATTGTATTTTCTTACCTGTTACATTTAATGTTGTTTAACGTCCACGAAACAAGATATTTCCCGAATGCGCTCGCTTTAATACGTTATCGTTTCTGTAGTAACAGCTCACTCACAGGGACGTGTACGGCGGACACGCCGCTAATAATGAACGGATTAAAAACGTGTGTGATCTTTGATAAGGTGAAGTTTTCTATAACTGTAACTTTTATGGAAGGAGTCTCCAGTGTCAGAGGTGAAGCTGTAGCGTTAAGTTTTCCGACGTCTTCAGGACAGAGGAGTTTACGCTTCTTTGCGGTTTCTCGCTAACACGACAAGCTGCGTTTTATTTTTTTGTCTTATTAACCTGAAGAGAGGGAATAAAGAGAGAGGGCTGGTGAGAGAACGAGTGTTTATAGCTGCTATAACGTAAGCGACAACAGGAACTAACTCGTTTCACAAACATTAAATGTAACTATAAACGGATAAATAGTATGATGTGATGTTCTTTAATAAATAAACAATTGTAATCGTTGGCAAATCACTGTGGTATAAGAGGAATAAAACACTTCAGCCACGCTGTTATATGAAAGTATTCCACTTTGGGGTCTTAATGTTTCACACCACGACAGGGTGGATTATTTTCCTATAACAGCACGACCCGAAGTGTGTTTTCGTTACTTAAATTCTTGGTAATCACTTTACTGCTGTACGGATCATTTTCACAAAAAATTACTTTTTTTTACACAAAAATATCACATTTTTTACTTTGCTGTAAATAAGATGCTACCAATATTCTTTTTTTTTTTTAGGATAGTTTGAATGTTTGAATTTTAAAGTATTGCTATTCTATGAAATCTTTATATCTTTAGATTGCTAGTGTAACACCTCTCTCTCTCTCTCTCTCTCTCTCTCTCTCTCTCTCTCTCGTGGGTCACGTGATATGAGATTGACGTCTACGGTGACGTCTTTGACACGCCCTCCACAGTAATTAGTCCCTCTTTAAGGACGGGAACGATCACGGGGCCTTTTTCTAACGTTTCTGCTGCCGAAGGCACATCGGTGTGCGTAACAAAGGCCGATCCCCGGGTTTTAGAGTCATCCGGCCCCCATTAACTCACTGCTGTGCTTCCGTTTCAGCGCCTTTGAGGTTTGCAGGCAGGACGCAGAGACGGGGGCCGAGTTCACGCTGAGTTTCAGCAACGCTCATTCTTTTTCCTGCCTTTTTAGAAAAGGTCAAAATGAGGTCACTCCAATCAGAGCAGCGAGGCCGAGGGTTTTGGATCAGAAATTTCACCTGTTAGATTCAGTGACAAACAACGGGTTGGGGTGGGGCTGCTGGAAGAGAAACAGGACAAGAAACAGCTGTTTTTATCTCCGTGCACAAAACTGATTTGACTTAATGACGTTTTAAATCCCCAGAACTCGCCTCTGAAACAAATCAGTAGCTTTTTCAAGCTGCTAACAAACTGGCCATGTGCAGAGACACCGAGACCCTAATTATTCCAAGTTACATTTGCCAATTCCATAAACACGCAACGCGCTGATCAAAAAGACCCAAAACCGACAAAGCAACAAACAGAACGAGTTCAAAAGTGCTTCGGCTCGAACAAAACGGAGTGATGAATCTAACATGTAAGCTCAGGAGAAACCAGAGATTTGAGATTTCAAACTAGATCCATGAAATCGTGCTTTACTTCGCCTTTATATTCAAACATCAAAGAAAATCACTATTCGTACACACGAAAATAAATACACAATACCGTGCTCATTACTCACTCCATTACTGTGCTGTTCCGCATTTCAACAACGTGCCTTCTGGGTTTTTTTTCCTTAATGGAAATGTTGAAGACTCGGTTGCTAACGTGTTTTGATCAATTAAACCGAAGTGGCCAAATACTCAGGTAAAGCCATCAGTGACAGCGTTCAATCCATTTCTATAATTTAAGAACCCAGTCTCCGCCTACTCAGGAATGTGCGAGATTTTCAATCAGGACGTTAAAAACAGCTACCGTTCAGGCTAACGATATAGCAGAAGTGCCAACATGGCAGGCTTCGGAAAACATATCAATCAGAAAGACAGATGGAGCGAGGATATTCAACACACAGCATGACGACGAGAGAAAGCTAAAACGAGAAGGACAGAGGAACTTATTATGATTAAAATTTAAAAGTGTCTCATGTTTAAGCTGACAAATTAGCAAGAATGCCTGTGAGCTAAACTTGGGAAAACATAAATCAGCTGAGTGTATTTAAAGCACAGAGGAGAGCATGTTACAGAGGAAAGACAAGAAAGACAGAGAGAGAGATAAATAGAGGGTGAGAGACATTTCACAGCCTTCAGTAATGCTCTAATCCAGTGCTCTGTTAATAGACACAAAGTCATGCGTCCTCTCAGTTAGAACCACAGTGTTGTTGAAAGCAGATGATGGAAGGACAACAGGGACAACTGACCCTCCTCAAACTACCCCAGAAAAAAAATCTATACCCTGTTACACTACTCAAAAACTACCCCAAACCCCCAACCATCCAAATTCACTGGAATGACATTAACGCCCAGAAATGCACCAAATATATCCAAAAACCCAGAATGCCCCTAAAGTCCTTCAAAATCCTCTAAAACTACATTGAAACCTCCTGAATTTCCTCCCCAAACTTTACCCAAAGCTCCAAAATAAACCATACCAATATCCCCAAACTCCACCCCATCTCCAGAAAACCATACCAATATCCCCAAACTCCACCCCATCTCCAGAAAACCATACCAATCTCCCCAAACTCCACCCCATCTCCAGAAAACCATACCAATCTCCCCAAACTCCACCCCATCTCCAGAAAACCATACCAATCTCCCCAAACTCCACCCCATCTCCAGAAAACCATACCAATCTCCCCAAACTCCACCCCATCTCCAGAAAGCCATACCAATATCCCCAAACTCCACCCCATCTCCAGAAAACCATACCAATATCCCCAAACTCCACCCCATCTCCAGAAAACCATACCAATATCCCAAAACTCTGCCCAATCTAAAAAATAAAAAAAACAACCACACCAATCCCCTCAAACTCTACCCACATCTCTGAAAAACCATACCAACCTCCCGATCTTACCCATATTACCCTGTTCAAATGTCTTTAAATCTTCAATAAAATCCCACCAAACTCCACGCAAATACCCTAACCTCCAAAAAAAACCATACCAACCCTTCCCCAAACTTGTGATATTACCCCAGAACCCTGCAGACCTTCTTCAACCTCATCGAAAAATGATCAGAAAATTCCCAGACCACCACCCTGTGACTCTTCAGACGTCATCAAAACTCACCCAAAGCCCTCAGATGTCCTATGAATCCCTCCAAAACTACAAGGAGCCCCCTCAGACCAACGTGCTACCATCAAACCCCTCTGAAACTACCTCAGTACCCCAATTCTAGCAACCCCTGCTCCCAGACATTTTTGTTTTGTTAAGACAATTAAGAAAAAACTGCTCACTTCAAACCACTCAGCTCCTTTCAAAACTTCAGCCAAGCCCAGGTAATAATCTCTCACAACCTCCAAACCCCACCCAAACAACAATTGAAAGAAACCACCCTGATGCTCTTCAAAAAAAGAAAAAAAACCCTGGAAACCCCCTCCAAACATCCCTATCCTCTATAAATTGTCACCAACCCCCCTTACCTCTATCTGCCCCAGCTGTAATGCCACCTTGAGCGTGTCGACAGGCTGAGCTCTGAGTGCTGAGTTTCGTTTTTTCATCATTGTACCTGCCGCAGACAGGAACACACACACACACCCACACACCCACACACACACACACACACACACACACACACACACACACACACACATACTTTCAGTCTACATACCTCACCCTCCTGACCCTCGACACGTTCCATTCTTAGCACGGTGACTTTGACATCCTGAGAGAAAGGTCACTTGTTTTATTACTCACCAGACTTAATCATGTTTTCAAGAAAGGACAAATCTAATTAAAGGAAGTCAAACTTGGGACTAATTACAGTGCTGTTGGACACAAACATTTAGATGTAGTTTCATCATCTACAGTTTCACTGGGTATAAATTTCTTTGTTCGGTTTTGAAGTTTCTAGCCGGAGTTATATTTGGATTGTAACTGATTTGATATGTTTGACATTATGCTTCTTTATTGTCCGCCGCCAAACTTAAAACCACTTTAAACCGTCTCAAAACTGCAAAAGATCACCACAGCCCTCCTTCAGGCTCCACCAAATCTCCACATGATCTAGCTGTTGGAATCAAACCTCTGGTTTCATCATCTATAGTTTAGCGGGATGTGAATTTCCTCGTTAGGTTTGAAGTTTTTAGATGCTACCTTTTCGAGTTATATTTGGACAGAATCTGACTTGATGTTGCTTCCTTGTTATCTGCCCCCAGAACTGCTCCAAAAACCTTCAAAGTTTTTCACTAATACGCTCAAAAACCCTCAACCCTTCCAAACTCCACCCAAACCTCCATGCAAAACCTCCTAAAACCAAACGAAGCTCCCAGGTTTTCCCAAATAACCCCAAACCTCCTTCAAAACTCTGCTTGGTCTAGCTGTTGGAAACAACCCAGTGATTTCATCATCTACAGTCCAGTTTGGTTTAAAGCTGCTACTTTTTGGAGTTATATTTGGACTGTAAATGATTTGATGTTGCTTCCTTCTCATTTGCCTCCAATCTTTGGAAAACTTCTGCAAAATTGTCCAAAAAAACCCAAAAACCTTCAAAACTCTGCATGGTCTTGGTTTCATTCTCTACAGTGTAGTGGAGTTTACGATTGATGTTTCTAGTTTCTACTGTTTTGGAGATATATTTGGACTGTAACTGATTTGAAGCATTTGACATTGCTTCCTTCTCATTTGCCCCGAAATCAACCCCCAAAAGTTGTCATTTAAAACCATCAAAGCCCTTCTGCACTTCACCAATACCCTCAAAATACCCTCAACCCTCCCAAACTTCACCCAAAACCTTCTAAAACCATACCAAACATCCCCAAACTACCTCAAACCTCCTACAAAACTCCACCTGATCTAGCTGTTTGAATCAAACTCGTGGTTACATCATCTCCGGTTTAGCTTGGTTTGACGTTTTATATTTAGACTGTAACAGATTTTATGTTGTTTCTTCGTTCTTATCTGCAACCAGACTTTCCAAAAAACATCCTTAATGCCTTCGAAACGTAACCAAAACCCTAGAAACCCTAGAAAAACACTTCTAAAACTTTACCAAACCTGCAGACTCCCTCAAACCTCCTTTAAAACTCCACTTCATCTGGCTGTTGGAATCCAGTCTATCGTTCCATCGTCTGCAGTTTATCCAGGTGTACATTTCCATGTTGGGTTTGAAGTTCCCTGCAGCTTCTCTGTGGAGTTATATTTAGGTTGACGTGTTTCATCTGCGATGTTGCTTCCTTCCCATCTGCCCCATCTTTACAAGCGATTTTCCGTTGCGGCGTTTAACCGCATTCAAAAACCACAGCGTTGTCCTTGGCTCGAGGGTAAACTCTCCTGAACATGCTTTACAACCCGTAGTGTGTGTAGAACGAGTGTATGTTGTAACTATGTGGTACACTTTGATCATCAAAATCCCTTTGGAAACAAAACCAATGCTAATCATGCTAGCTTGTCTCCACATTCATTGTTTCTCTGGAGCGTAACAGACAGCCGTAAACAAACCGAAGCCAAAAAACCTTCCAAATTGCTAATGTAATCATATTCGGGGTTGACGGGGCTCCCCGGGCGCTCTCGCATGTTGTCCGTGTGTTTCCTGGCAGCGTTTTCGCTCCCACAGGTTTTGACATGTGTTTGCCTCGTGTAGCTGAAATCCTGAGCAAAAAAACAAGAAATGCTATTTAGCGTAAATAACTTTAATCTTATTAGGGAGCCGTGTGTAAGAGTGCAAGTGTGTCATCTCAAAGTTAAAATGAGAGCGGCTATATAAACGGCTGCTTAAGTAATTGATTGATGTTGCGAGACGGTACGTGGAAACACGCCTCACTCGCCTCATTTCAGTCTTTGTTTGATCAGTGACTTAACGTTTAGTGTAGAACGTTAAAAACGTGTTTAGGATGAAAAAAAAAAAAAAAGATTCACTCAGTGTTCACGACGTTGTTTCTCCCTTTTTTTTTTTCCTCTTCTCAAGACTCGCTGAGCTTCAACTGTGTGTGTGTGTGTGTGTGTGAGGTCATGTGGTAGGACTTCTCCATGCTGATTGGTCAGAGTGAGTCCTTACATCCCTAGTGTAGGGAATAGTGAAGCTCTGTTTTATGTCATGCAGCAGAGCAGAATCGATGCGAACCGAATCGCATTGAAAAACGAGTCGAGACCGTGACGAGATTTTAATACGATTTATTGCGCAGATCCAATTCTCCACAGCGGGGGGTGGGGGGGTGGGTGGTTTGAACAGGGTGGTTTTCTTTTTGACACAGACGTGTTGCAGATTATTCGATTGTTCGTGTTAACAGTCAAATTTAACCCTAAAACACCCCAAATAAAAATTTCAACCCCGATATCTAAAGGAAATGCGATTCTGTATTAACTTACATATGTCGCAGGGTACGTCAATCTTTATTCGTCTGTTAACTTTTTTATTCATTGTTAAATTAAAAAAAAACAAAAACAACAACAACTAAATCGCCCAGCCATTTCTTCCCCCCCCCCTTAGAGTGTACTGAGGGTTTCCACAGAGGACCAAACCAAAGAACCCTGGATCGTTATGTCTAAGAGTGAAAGAATATACAAATATACATACTGAACATACAGGCATCTAACAGCAGGAACATAAGAAAAGCTGCTTTTCTGAAACCCCCGCTGTACTTATTATTCCCACTGTATTCCTAAACACTTTCCCAGGGTTGTTAGCGTTGTAAGCGGCCGCTCCTTGGCCTCGTAGCAAGCTTCAGCTGATTTATACTAGCATCAGGCCAAATTGTGATGAATTGTATTTGTTCAAGAGAGGCAACTTAAATTGATTACAGTAATGCTGACCATTTAAACCTGCGACCCACCACAATGTCCTCAATCATTCCTGAGCTAAAACAACACTCTGAAAATAAAAGAAAAAAGCAGAACTAGGTAAAATTCTGGTAAAGAATCTTTAATTACTCTATAAATATTCTTTTTTTTTTTTTTTTTTTTTTTTAATTCAGCATACAAAAAGGACAGTATGTACATCCACAGATAAGTGGTTCATGATGTGGTGCTGGTGTAGGTTTTTTTTTTTTTTTTTTTAAACTTCTGCACGGTGGATTAAAATCTAGGAATAAAACACATACAGTCCGACCATCCTGCTGAGGATAAATATATAAATGCGGATATTTTCTCCCATTAAAATCATATTCGTGGACTACTCGGACCGAGACACAGAAGCCATTTCACAAGTTCACGTCTGGTTCAGTCTTTCTTATTCGTCCATTAAACACTCGCATTCTTGCAAAAAAAAAATAATAAAATTAAAAAAAACAAAGCACCGTCTCCCAAAGCGTGCTAATTTCCCAGAAATCGAAACTGGAGTCCACTCGAAGCGTGTCCATTTCCAGGAGAGAGATCCAGACGAGTGAGAAGGCACCGGTACAGAGGGATGCCGAGGGTCGTACAGGAAAATAAACTCTCCATATCCAGATATAAGATATGATTTTACAAGATTAAAAAATTTTTAAAAAAATAAAAAATAAAATAAAAAGGACGACAAGTTCTCCTTATAACAGCTGGTCGTGAGGAAAATGCAAAATAGTCCAATCTCTGGGCTGTTTTTTTTTTAACTTCCAGCAATCTAGCAATTATACCAAATAACATTTCTCCTTAAGTATTGTATAAGAAAATAAACCTTTAATATCCAGATATAAGATGTGCTTTAAAAGACTGATCAAAGTTCTCTTCAGACAGAAAAAAATCACAAAAAAAAAAATCCGATCGCTGGTTCGTTTGTTTTTTTCCAACAAAAAAAAACCACTCAAAAATAAAACGTTTCTCTGTTATCATACAAGAAAATAAACTCCGAATATAAGCTGTGTATTAAAAGAATTACAGCGTTCTCTTTAAGGATGGCAGGTTGTTTAAAAAAAAATTAAAAAATTTTAAAAAATTGAAATGAAATGTTTGGAAAGTGAAAAATAGTCTGAACTCTGGGTTCTTGTTGTTTTTGTTGTTGTTTTTGTTGTTGTTGTTTTTCTCCAATATTTATTTCTAATAAATCTTTTTCTTTAGAATATCATATAAGAAAATAAACTCTTGATATCCTCTTATAAATGCTTAAAATTTTTTTAAAAAAAACAGAAAAAGGAAGATACTGTTCTCTTTAGGACAGCTGGTTTTCATTAAAAAAAAAAAAAAAAAAAAAAAGTTTGTAAAATGCAAAATAGTCCAGTGACCGCATGGTTTTTTTTTTTGGTTTTTTTTTTTGTAATATTAATACAAAAAAAACGTGTCACCTTGAGTATCGTATTAGAATAAAACTTCAGATGTGATATGCCTTAAAAAAAAAAAAGAAAGAAAGAAAGAAAAATAAAGAAAGAAAATTAAGGACGGCCAGTCACTGTGAAAATTTTTGTTTGTTTGTTTGTTTTGTTTGTTTGCTTGGAAAATGAAAAATAGTCCAGTCTCTGGGTTGGTCAGAGTTCATGCCAAAAACAAAAATGTAAAAAAAAAAAAAAATCTTTTGGGTTGGAAAATATATATATATATATATAAATACAAAAAAAAGCATTAGGAGAAACGTCAGCTTTCTTTGTAGCGTAGTGCTTTTGGTTAATCAGAGCTCCCAAATGCAGAAATGTATAAGTGTTACAGATGTATATGTGGTAGAATTCCAGCTCAGGTCATCAACATGTGTGTGTGTGTGTGTGTGTGTGTGTGTGTGTGTGTGTGTGTGTGTGTGTGTGAGACTCATTTACACACGTATCTCTCCACAGTCCTCTCGCACTTCTTACAGGTGACGTAGCAGCACCAGTGGTACTTGCAGTGGCAGCGCTCCACCACTTTCTCCGTGTACGGGTTGTAGCCTCGGCCGCAGCACATCAGGTCGCAGCTGTCGCTCCCGCTCGACGTCTTGTTGCACTGCCTGCGATACGGAGCAGGAAAAAAACAAAACAAAACAAGAAGAGTCGTCAGATATCACCGCAACAAACTCGCTGAGACACACAGACTCGAAAACGGCGTCTTCGGTCCAAGTTTCTGTCCGAACCTCGAGCCAGATTCTGAAACGCTTGGCAGAACGCTCAGTATTTCCATCATCTACCGCTCGTAAGAGGAGCAACACCATGACATCATCGCCACCCGGGCCGCGTCCCAAATTACACATCACCGCGCTAAAGAGCAGATGAATATAATACGACAGCTCAGGTTACCGCCGTTAGCTGCGACGTCGGACGGGAGTTTAGAGTTTAGTTCCGTGCAGCAGATTTAATCTAACGTCAGCTAGCATTAGCGTGTAGCTATCTTCGTAATATTTAATAGACCGGTGAAATGTATACGCTGGAGTTCATTATAAGATAAAATATGGATATTTATATATATATATATATGCTACAATTTCTATTTTAAGATACATGGATACATGGAATGTTTATGGAGACGCCTCACTTCCATATATGGTCAGAGAAATTGCGTTGGAACGCCCCCGACTCGTAATTCCCACAGAGAGGTCGACACAAACGGATCTGGGAATGATATACGTTAGCTAGCAACATTAGAAAGGTCAACTTTATTATAGTATTTAAAACAAGAATATGGCTAGATCACTGAGAGAGCTAACTACCTAGCATGCTAGGAGTGGTACAGAGGGGTGTCCAGATACATGAAAGACAAATGAAATGGTGCTAATTGTTAACTAGTGAGCTAATAATCAGCTATGTGTAAAATGTCTGTATTTTGCTGTATATCTTGTGTATTCAAATTCATGTCCAGAGAATGAACATGAGCTGCTGCTGCTGCTGCTGCTGCTAGCGCTCCTCCTCCTCCTCCACCACCTCGTCAGTGTTTAAAACTCCGGGTTGTTGTAAAATGAAATCCTCGACACTGAACCTCCCCAAACTTTCGGAGACATTTGATTCTGTTTCCAGGGGAACGAGTCCAGCGGGACCGCATTCTGCACTCGGCCTTTCGGTTTACGCTAAAGTCAGAGGCAGCTAAAGTGAGCAGGGAATATCATAAATCACTCTCTCGAGCCCTTCGCCGTGAGTGCATTGTTTTATAATTGTGCGCCGTTAATGGCCTGCGTGCTGAAAGAGAGACAGACAGAGAGAGAGAGAGAGAGAGAGAGAGAGAGAGAGAGAGAGAGAGAGAGAGAGAGAGGTGAGGAATGTTGTTATTTAAAACTGGGACAGCTATTACTGAAGCTAAAAGCTCTGTCACGTGGCTAGTTACTGTCCTGACTGGAACAGAAGCCAGAATGTATTAGCATACGCTAAACTTTTAAAAAAAAAAAAAAAAAAAAAAGTTTTTTAAGGTGGTCATTTTATTTATTTATTTATTTATAATTTTGAGTACTTGTACTTGTTAGCTTTAACACTGAGAAATTGCTACGAGCAGCAACGCATAAATAAAGCTAGCAGTTTTATCTGTAACATAGCATAGGTGTTTAGCGTCATCGTGTGTAAGTGAGAACAGTTTTGTGGATGTTCCACAGCATGAAAGGTCACTATAAACAGATAAAATATTATTTTCTTCTTCTTATTATTCTTATTATTATTATTTTTAAATAAATTAAGACAATTAGCATCTTGGAAAATCACTGTGAAGTTAGCTCCTATCGCTAAAAAACATTAAACACCAAAAACAAGCTAAGTATTAAGATAAAAGCTGTCATAGCTAGCCATTTTTTTTTTTTATTGTTTGTACAATGTGTTAGCTTTAACACAGTGAGATGGCTACAAGCAGTAAGGCCTAAATAAACCTAGCGCCAGCTACGTTATCTGTAATATAATAGCACAAGTGTTTAGCATCCTGTTCTTTCTCCCAGGCTTTTATCAGCGTGTGTTTGTTTACGCAGAGCGCTAATCCGAAACACAAGCTGCTAATTAGTTTATTAGCTAGGCACTCTGTAAGCCACTCCCATGCATGCTAGCTGTAATTACCAAATGCAGTTCTTGCTAAAAAATCACCTCTCTTCCTCTTCGCCTGGTTTTATTTTTATTTTTTGTCAGAGATACTGATCATGGCGAAGCCTCGGGATGTTTATCAGGATTAAGTTTAAACACTGTCCTTGTGCTAAAGACGGGACACGAACGAGTGAGCGCGCTCGCTAGTCAGGATGAGACGAGATAAGTGCGCACTTCAGCTCGTCACTCAATCTCCAGAGCTAAAGCTACACCGGTGCTAAGTTTATCCGAAGTTGCCGAGATAAGAAGCTCCGCGAGCTGTTTTTGAGCAACGAGACACGGAAACGCGGCACAGAGAGGAAATTAGAGGACGGAGGATGGAGGAGACGGAGCGGAGTGTGTTTCAGGGTGTAATCAGGGGCTTAATGGGTTTCGAATGTCTCGGTTCTCCTGAGACCACCCTCACAGCCGCACCGTCGCACGCCGCAACGTCCACATCGCTAACGGTTACGAAAGGCAGAACCACCACCTGACTGAGAGCGCCACGACTGAATATACACGAGGAGAGAGAACTTATCAGTGTGTGACTGGGTCTGAATCAGAGTCTGAATCAGAGTCTGAATCAGAGTCTGAATCGATTCTTTTGATTAGTTTTTTTGTTGTTTGGTTTGGTTTCACACTGTGCACAATTAAACAAAGCAAAACGCAAGAGAAAAACATTTCCTGAGGTTCGTGTACGGCTGAGAACGTCCCCGTAAAACTCTTTCATTTGTTGGTCAGAAATACAGCGATGGAAAAAGGTTAAACAAAGCTCTACCAAGTGCGTGTAGAAAAATCATGACAAAAAACATTACCCGAGAACACGGGGAACTCGGATTGACACGGAGAACACTGAGGGACATGGAGCAACATGGAGAACATGGAGGAACATGGAAAACATGGGGAACATAGAGCACATGGAGTGACATGGAGAACATGGAAAACATGGGGAACATAGAGAACATGGAGTGACATGGAGAACATGGAAAACATGGGGAACATAGAGAACATGGAGTGACATGGAGAACATGGAGCAACATGGAGAACATGGAGGAACATGGAAAACATGGGGAACATAGAGCACATGGAGTGACATGGAGAACATGGAGGAACATGGAAAACATGGGGAACATAGAGAACATGGAGCGACATGGAGAACATGGAGCAACATGGAGGAACATGGAGGAACATGGATTGACACGGAGCAACATGGAGAACATTGAGGGACACAGAGCAACTTGGAGAACATGGAGGGACACAGAGCAACATGGAGAACACAGGGGGACATGGAGAACACGGAGGGACACGGAGAACACGGAGGAATATGGAGCAACAGGGAGGGACTCAGAGCAACACAGAGAACATGAAGGGGCACAGAGAACACAGAGGAACATGGAGAACATGGAGGACTGGAGGAACATGGAGGGACACGGAGAACACAAGGGAACGTGGAGGAACATGAAGAACACGGAGGGACACGGAGAACACGGAGGGACACGGAGAACATGGAGGACTATGGAGGGACACGGAGAACACAAAGGAACGTGGAGGAACATGGAGAACACAGATTTTGTGTGTTGTATCCAGCATTTAGTTTATTTTCTCTTTTTGTTCATCCAGAACTCATGGCATTGCTGCAGAGCTACAGCTCTGTGCTTTGGTCAACAGCTCAAATCTACAAAAACCCCAAAACACACGGCACCTTCAGCTCACTTCCTGCAGTCGGGTGGATTCAGAGAGTCATTTAGTTCCCATGGCAACAACAACTCAAGCAACTCTACCAAGGACCACTATTAAAATGTATCGCAAACAGTTTGGGGAAAGAAGATTATTATTACTGAAGATCAAAAATGAACATGAAGCTATTGTTCTAACATTCTAACGTCTTTAAAGAAGCTACACACTTTGTCGTGTGTATTTTTTACTCTCAAAGCCTGAAGTGAAATGCTCTGCAGTTCTAGGCCATGGATCTGCATCAGCAGCACCGTGTGGTGTTTTTGTGGCTCAGATGTGCAGCGGAGAACTTTCGACCTCCACAGACCCGCTACAAAACCCTCGTTACGTTCATCTCGTTTAGTTTTACTGCGCCAAGCCGAACAAAAGAGTGGAGCGACACTAAAAACACGTATTTTTCCAACACGGATCTTTATGGGCCCGGCTCGGTTTTATTTTCTAAAAATGTCCACCAGCGAGACGACGTTCAGGGCAACGACGTGAAATGAAAGTGTCTCAGCGGGACCTGAGCGGTGAAGTGAACAGGAAGGTTTCAGGACCCGCGTATGAAAGAATTAATTAACGTAACTCGTCTGCATCTGATTCGCCTCTGAATCGGCTCCGGGGAGAATTTGGCAGCGTGCGCTGTGTGTGTTTAGTCGCCTTAATCTCAGCCAGCCGTTTCCTCCGAGGGCCGATATCAGCAGAAAGCTTTTGGCTCCCCGAATAGCCGCATTACGCACACACACACACACACACACACACACACACACACACACACACACACACACTGAGATAACACACCGAGAGGCCACAGTCACTGCAGCCATGTCAGAGGCACGTGCACACAGAGCGCTAATTCTAATACGTGAAATCTGACAGCTGGACGTCCAGGTTACGGGAATAATTTCCTCCACAACTAAAAGGAAACCCTCCGAGTGTAGAAAAGTTCCAGAACAATGGAATTATTTTTCATACTCAAATTACTGCATGTCTATATACACACACACACACACACACACACACACACACACACACACACACACACACACACACACATACACACTCAGTCGAAAAGTTAAAAAACAAACCCAGTGCCAAACAGAGTCTCCATAAGAATTTTATCGTCTTTATCTTTTCTCTTTATCACAAGAAAAAATAAACCCTTTTTGCTACAGCTTTACCGCCATCTGTCAGCTTGTAACATTTTTTCCCCTCGATACAGCCGATTCCTCGAGGCGTCTCACCTGTCCTGAGTGCCGATGGATCCCAGCTTGTCGTTCTTGGTGCAGAAGTCGGGCGAGCTCTGCAGGTACACCAGCTCGTTCTCTCGCACCGGCCGCACATCGATGTCTTTGGGGACGAGCTGTTTGCGCGTCCCTGTAGGCTGATGCTTCACTCTGGTGGCTGACAGGTACTTCGTCTTCAGGTCCTGAGCGATTTCCTTCAGGTCCTGTAGCCCTCGCCAACAGGTGCGGATGGAGCAGGAGCCTGAGACGCCGTGACACTTACATTTCATCACCAGCGCATCCTTCAGGGCCTGAGGGGAGACACGGAGAAGAGTTACTAAAGGAAATGATGAAAAGAAAGGAACTGAAATATTAGGTTTGGTGTTACAAGTGAGGTTTGGTGTTACTTGGTGTTGCAGGTGAGGTTCGGTGTAACAGATGAGGTTCGGTGTACCAGGTGAGGTTTGGTGTAACAGGTGAGGTTTGGTGTTACAGGTGAGGTGTGGTGTAACAGGGTGAGGTGTGGTGTAACAGGTGAGGTGTGGTGTTACAGGTGAGGTGTGGTGTAACAGGTGAGGTTTGAAGTTACAGGTGAGGTTTGAAGTTACAGATGAGGTTTGGTGTTACAGGTGAGGTTTGGTGTTAAAGGTGAAGTTTGGTGTAACAGGTGAGGTTTGGTGTAACAGGGTGAGGTGTGGTGTAACAGGTGAGGTTTGGTGTTAAAGGTGAGGTTTGGTGTAACAGGTGAGGTTTGTTGTAACAGGGTGAGGTGTGGTGTAACAAGTGAGGTTTGAAGTTACAGGTGAGGTTTGGTGTAACAGGTGAGGTTTTGTGTTACAGGTGAGGTTTGGTGTAACAGGGTGAGGTTTAGTGTTACAGGTTAGGTTTGGTGTAACAGGTGAGGTGTGGTGTAACAGGGCGAGGTTTGAAGTTACAGGTGAGGTTTGGTGTAACAGGTGAGGTTTGGTGTTACAGGTGAGGTTTAGTGTTACAGGTGAGGTTTGGTATAACAGGGTGAGGTTTGGTGTAACAGGTGAGGTGTGGTATAACAGGGTGAGGTTTGGTGTAACAGGTGAGGTTTGGTGTAACAGGGTGAGGTTTGAAGTTACAGGTGAGGTTTGGTGTAACAGGTGAGGTTTGGTATAACAGGGTGAGGTTTGGTGTTACAGGTGAGGTTTAGTGTTACAGGTGAGGTTTGGTATAACAGGGTGAGGTTTGGTGTTACAGGTGAGGTTTAGTGTTACAGATGATGTTTGGTGTTACAGGTAAGGTTTGGTGTTACAGGTGAGGTTTGGTGTAACAGGTGAGGTTTGGTGTTAAAGGTGAGGTTTGGTGTAACAGGTGAGGTTTGTTGTAACAGGGTGAGGTGTGGTGTAACAAGTGAGGTTTGAAGTTACAGGTGAGGTTTGGTGTAACAGGTGAGGTTTTGTGTTACAGGTGAGGTTTGGTGTAACAGGGTGAGGTTTAGTGTTACAGGTTAGGTTTGGTGTAACAGGTGAGGTGTGGTGTAACAGGGCGAGGTTTGAAGTTACAGGTGAGGTTTGGTGTAACAGGTGAGGTTTGGTGTTACAGGTGAGGTTTAGTGTTACAGGTGAGGTTTGGTATAACAGGGTGAGGTTTGGTGTAACAGGTGAGGTGTGGTATAACAGGGTGAGGTTTGGTGTAACAGGTGAGGTTTGGTGTAACAGGGTGAGGTTTGAAGTTACAGGTGAGGTTTGGTGTAACAGGTGAGGTTTGGTGTTACAGGTGAGGTTTGGTGTTACAGGTGAGGTTTAGTGTTACAGGTGAGGTTTGGTATAACAGGGTGAGGTTTGGTGTTACAGGTGAGGTTTAGTGTTACAGATGATGTTTGGTGTTACAGGTAAGGTTTGGTGTTACAGGTGAGGTTTGGTGTAACAGGTGAGGCTTGGTATAACAGGTCAGGTGTTGTTACCTGTCGTCCCACTTCGCTGTTGTGCAGGTGCATTAGTTTGTTTGGGTGTAACCCGGTTTTCTTCTTCATCTTCATGGGAGCGTCTGAGAACTTTGATCCCATGACGAGGCCATAGTGGAGGTTGTCAGCGCAGCCTCCCCACCTGTGCCCGGGCTCGAGAGCGTCACCCGGGATCGGGCCGCACGTACACAGCCTCAGATCTCCACTGGTGCACGCCCGGGCGATGGTGTGGCTGATAGCGGCGGCCGAGAGAGCGTACACGAACGCAGACTCCCTCGTTCCTGAAAGAGACACAAAGCAGCGTTCACAGGTGAACTTCCACGTTTTGAACACAACACTCTGAATCGAATTCCGTTAAAAGAGGTTTAGACCAACACAAGGATGTTTCACAAACGAATAAAAATAATTGTTATGATACAAGCAGTAGAAAAGCAATCCAGTATCAGTTCGTTTTCAAAGACAATGCCATTAAACTCCACTTCATTTATTGGGTACCATGGAAACTAGTCAGATGTTGTTTGGAGTTTGTTTAAAGAGACGTGATACAAAAACATCACTCGTTTTCACTTCTGGAGCACGTTTAAAGTGATTCACTACACCTGGGCGTCGCGTGATATGATTAGCCGTAGCGATGTAGCGTAACGTTACTGCTGCAACAGTTTCAGATTTTTCTCACCGGCTCGTTTTAGCTGCTGAAGTGTCAAAGGCTTCTGTCTAACGCCGGCTTTGCGTGATGAAGAATGAGAGAAATGTCCGTACCGGTGTGACTAATACTGAGATCACGCTGGTGTTAAATCTCACAGCGCAGAATGCAGACACGCACTCAGCTCCGAAAGTGTTTCATTAATTAGCAAATTGTTGGACATGTTCAGTGTGTGAAGTTTGCTTCTTTATAGCTAGATAGATAGATAAATGTAAACAAACTTTTAACCAAGGCACGTAGATGTTCTGCAGCGTCCACGGTAAATATCACAATACTGTTCTAATGTAGTACAGGTGTTGGCTCGCGTCAGCGTCTTTGTGCTAAAGTTTGGTCATCACTGTAGGGCAGAACATGACGGATACATAAACAATCTGATACAGACCTCAAACAAACAAACTAAATTCTTGGAAGTGGGCACGAAACGACTCGAGCGTGGGATCTGAGCCACGTTAGAGCGGATCGGCTGAGCAGAAAGGACGCTATTGTTCACCATCATGAGAGACAAGGGCGCTTCACGGAAAGACGGCTTCATCAAACGGAGCTCACCGCTTTTAACTCTTTCATTTGGAGAAAGATGAGAAGTGTTTAAGCGTGTAGTGAAGGCCGAGAGGAATCCTCACACTGAGTAAAAGAGGGTTTAAAACCTCAGTGGGCAGCCATTAAACCAGTGCTAAACCAGTACTAAACCAGTACTAAACCAGTGATAAACCAGTACTAAAGCTGCACTGAATCGCTGACGGTCCTCATAACAACTTTACCCTCAACAGTTATGACCATTAGGACGTCCCTCATAAATTGTAAAATAAACAAACATCAAATTCAGCGCTGATGAGTTCTGGATTGTGATTGGTCATCAGGTGTTGATTAATTCTCTATAACAGCAGCTCTGACAGCGGACGCTCCACATAGATGGATTTAAAAAAAGATGTAATCGTTGATCTGGTGAATTTTTCTGTTCAATGTAACGTGTATGGAAGGAGTCTCCAGTGTCAGTGCTTTGTAACAGTCAGAGGTGAAGCTGTAACTTTATTTTTTCCGACGTCTTCAGGACAGAGGAGTTTACGCTTCTTTGCGGTTTCTCTGTAACACGACAAGCTGCGATTTTTGCAGTTTTGTGGGGTTTTTTTTTGTCTTATTAACTTGAAGAGAGAGAATAAAGAGAGAGAATAAAGAGAGAGAATAAAGAGAGGCTGGTGAGGGAACGAGTGTTTATAGCTGCTATAACGTAAGTGACAACAGGAAGTAAGTGTGCTGAATGTAACTATAAATGGATATAAAGTATCGTGTCATTGTTTAGTCAATAGATTAAATTGTAATTGTGGGTGAAATTGCTGTGGTGTAAGAGGAATAAAACACTGCTGTTTTATTCATCACATAATAAATTCAGTAATTAAGGCACGGTCCAGTCACGGAAACAATAAAGAAATAAATAAACACATTTTATTGACAAATTGTCTCTTGTGTGTTTTGATGAGCTGCTCTCACGTACACATCACTGCAATGATTTTAATTTAATAATGATGGTGAAGCCGAAGCTCTTGTTTTCACTCCGTCCTGCCACCAGGACGCTGTGTTTCCATCAGCATTGTTTATTTTGATCGTCTGCTATAAAACGAAAATAAAATCAGGAATGTATTAAAGAATGTATGGTTAAATCTGTAACTCTGACCTCTCTCCAGGTCCGGGAGGTATCTGGGAGTGTCGATGGACGAACAGTTCCAGCGCATGTCTGCGAACGCTTTCTGGCACGTCTTTTTGACCTCGCGTGCGGCCTGGACGATGACCTGCATGAGCTCCAGGTTAGTGCGGCAGAGCTGGGCCTGCGACGACACGAGGCCGGGGAGCGTCTTACACTGCTGCGTCTTATTAATGTGCTCCGCCGTCTGGGATAAAGCCCTGAAACGTCAACGTCAACAACAACAACAACAACGTCAACACACACGAGGAAAAAAAAAAAAACATGGGGGAAAAACGCAGCCCAAATATCAGCTTTATGTTACGCAGTAAACTGATAAATTAATGTATATACACAATAATAAAAAATATCATTAAATCCAATTAAAAATAAATACCCTAATATTTAAATAAATTAAAAACCCTAATAATTAAATGCAATATACAATGAAATATGCAAAAGAAGACAAATGTTTAGTATTAAATCAGATATTAGTAATTTGCAGTGAATAAATTGAATAAAGAGGAATAAAAACTCTCTTTAATAATACTAATTATTTTAGATTTTTAATATTTTATTGTAATCATTAGATGTTAATTTTAATGCTTTAACAACCGTCATGTTATTTAAAGATTTTTTTTGTTTATATTAAAAATGCATAACTGTAGTCCATTAATCAATCTTTATTTATCTAGTCAAGCTTTATTTTAAATGTTTATTATTTTATTAACTGTTGTAGCAGCCACCACATGATTTAAGATTTTTAAAAAAAAATAAAAATTAAAAATGCATAACTGTACTCCATTAATTGGTTATTAATTGTTGACCACTTGTTAACCAATCAGGATCGAGCTTCGCCCTTTCAGGTGTCGTGCCTTAAGTGAAATCTTTCATGCCGATTTACACAGATGTGATCATGTGATCATGTAATCGTTAGTGAAACAGGCTCTGAGCGGGTTAAAGCAGAGCTCGGTGGATAATTCGTTTCTCGCACACGTCTTAAACGGAGCCGAAACGCCACGGCGCTGACTTGTTTTCGTGCATCTCGTCGCATTAACGTCGTCCAGATGTGATTCACAACCGACACGATTGTGACACGGAGCTCGAGCTGCTTCTCGTACGTCTCTGGGTCACGCATGAGAGATATGATAAAGTGCAGGAAGGAGGAGGACGTGGCGTCACCGGCACACGGGATAATAGCGGGAATTTTCTGGCGTCGTTAGCAGGCAGCTCTGGCAGGAAGAGGATCAGGATACTGATTGCCAGTGGAAATAAGGGCTTTTTCCCAGTGGATCTGGCGGAATGGTTGTGAGACGATGCCAGAGGTTTCAATTCATCGACATGTGAATCTCTTCCAGAGCTTTAACCCTCGACAGGACTGTTACTGTTCTCACCGGTTAAAAATATGACGGTAAAACGGCTGGAATGTTTAGAAAATGCTAATTATGTTGTGAACAATTATGGCTATGTTTGATGTTTGATGAATCGCCTCACTTTACATTTTTAACAAAAACGATCAGGAGCTTAAAGAGCAGCACAAAGACACACACAGCAACGCACTGCCCTTAAGACTGGTATAAATTACATTATCTATGGTTGCTTTTGTTTTATACCCCAAGTCTCTGTCACACACACACACACACACACACACACATACACACACACACACACACAGCAGTGTTCGTGAGAACCAGTCTGCTCCATGCGCACCTTTTGCCTGTTTCGGATTAGGAGCGAGGGGCCGCTGCTTTCTGCCCCCATGATAAGCTGTGACCCACAGACACCCCCTCCTCCATTCTCTCTCTCTCTCACACACACACACACACACACACACACACACACACACACACACACACACACACACACACACACACACACACACACACACGATTACACTCACAGGTGTTTATGGCAGCATGTGGTTTGTATTGTGCTCGGTGCTTTAGCAGGCCGACGCCCGTCATGACACAAACATTCCTCTTTACATTCTGCTTCACAGATTTTCACATCGTTTTGCTTTTATAAATCATTATAAATCATAATAATTAATTAAGGTGATCAAATGGGTTCCAGATGTTTAACACTTTCTTTGCTCAAAGTTGAATCTCATCAACTTTTTTCCCCCCCACAAAAAAAATCCACACCAGACTTTGTCTTCCTTGAAATATTAATAATAAATCATAAACAAACATTGCTATAATCCTAATAAGCATTTTACTAATTCACGATATTTATCACAATATTGTTTCTAAATGATTGCTCTAAGAACTATAAAGTGGACGGGTCACACCTCGAGCGTTGGCGTTAGTTATTATTCTTCTGATGTTTATGGACGTAGTTATAATTGAGTTCTCCCCCCGTTTTATGGTGCGTTTGGTTTAGTCCGTTACTTATTACACACATAAAGGAACAAGACGCTGTTTTCCATTTTCAGTGTTTACTTGATGTTTATTTTCTTTTTAAACTGAACGTGATTTGAGTGTCGAAGGTGAACTTTTAAGACGAATCATATCAGTTTATAGTGACTTAAGTGCTACTGCTAAGTGCTTAAGTGCTATACCTCTCAGAATAAAGGTACCAGATGGTACTTCTCCTTGTTGCTGCTGTGGTGCAGTCAAGGGGACGTGCTTTCTTCCTTTCGTACGTGAAATAATTTAAGGAGCACTGATGTAGCTGTACAGCTTTACTCTAAAAGACAATTAAAGGAACCGCGTGCACCTTCACAGGTAAAGATACGATACTAAAGGTACCAAGGATGCTGGTATCACCACGGCAACAAGGATGAGTACCTTTCATTCTGAGAGTGCGCATTATTTACAGTTCGTCCGACGCCGTCTTTCATCGCCGTTCTCATGCGGTGAACAGAATTGTGGGATACGGGACACGTCCAAGCTCATGTGAGCATCGCACTCACTACCCAAAAGATGCCGCCTACGTAGGCGCCTAGAGCACGACAGGACTGTGTTATTATCATCTGTTAGAGGAAATGGGAGACACTCACAGCCATCGGATGGCGGCGCAGTGCTGAGACAGAGCCAGCGTGAGCAGCGTGACGGCGCACAACGGAAACGACACAAACTCGCTCTTCATCCTGATCAGTTCGGTGCGTCTCGGGGCAGGAAGCTCGCGGCGACGATCACAGGCCAGAGGCCATGACACGGACGGCTTCTCTCTTTCTCTTCTTCTTTTTCCTCCCTCTGTGTCTCCTGCTGGAAGAGAGAAAAGGGAAACGTTCAGATGTTCGAATTCTGAGAAAGTAATAATATCTTTTATATCAGTATCATACGATCAGAGTTTACGCACCGCACCGTTATCTCAAAATGCTATCTCAGTCCGCCGTGTTTGTGTTTATCTCGTCTCCAGGAGGGACGAAATAAATCACATCCTCGCATCAGGAAATATTCTGAAGCGTCCACGGCAACTTAACTCCTCCCACTGATCATCATTATAATAATAATAATAATAATAATAATAATAATAATAATAATAATAATACATTTTATATATAATGCGCTTTTCTCATACCTAAAGCGCTAAAATGATGCATCACATAATCATCATATAACCGTTATCAGTCTGGAATTAACTGATAGGATCTAACATGAGAGATATCACCTCTCACTGAGCTCTCAAACTCCCAGGTAAACAGGTAAACAGGTGAAGAGGTAAACAGGTAAACAGGTGAAGAGGTAAACAGGTAAACAGGTGAAGAGTTGAGCTTAAAGTTGAGCTACAAGAGAAAATGCTGAGGGGAAATTTAAATATGGAAATATTGTCAAGGAACCACTTAACTCAAATCAATTCCACATTTAAATATTTAAATCCATATTTAAATTTAAACGTTACAATTCACAGTACTGTATAAAAACTGTTTGATTTTATTTAAAAGCCTAATGCTTTTTTAAAATTTGCTTGAATCTTTGATTCAGACTGAATTTCAATCTTCAACATATTTACTCATGTAATAACTGATTATGCAACAACAACAACAACAACAACAATAATCGTTTTATAATGTCGCTTCTGCGCTTGTAATTTTCATATTTAACTATTTAAATTCTTATTTAAATTTTAGATGTATCATAAAACCTGGATCGCGTTCTGTCGTCGTTTGTTCGCTTTTCATTTTTTTTCTAATTGCAGTTAATGAATAATTCATTAAGTTAGTGAATGATATGCTTTAAGGTGAATCACTGAACAGTAATCTGAACATTACACACTCTTTACACACTCTGTACTCGGGACAGTGTCAGCAGCCGGCTGTGTGGAGCGGGTTTGGGGATGTGAGGAGCTCGTTCCTGCATCACGGCTCATTTGCAGCTTGTTATAAAAGAGATTTATCACAGGTACGCCGCTAACCCGGGTTAAATACACGCGATAAAGGAGCCCATTAAACACAGATTTAGGTATGGATTTATGAACCAGATCTAGACGTACTATTAGTGATGCATGCTAATCCAAAAAACAGGCATGAATGTAATTTTAATCAGTGCAGTATTTACAGTATTTACAGTCTCTAAATCACTCTCTCTCAATGTAGGGGTGGTGAATATCGCTCAGGGGTCCATGCACCATTCATCCAGAACCACTAGCCTGCACAAAACAGCTAATTTAATTACACATTTTGACTAAACACTTACTAGTACACTATGTAGGGTGGATAAAAGTATTATAGAGTTATACAGGACACAGCAGGGAGCTTAAGAAAATATATGTATTATATGCATTATATGTTTCTTATAATAATTTTCAGCACACGTGTCTAAATAAAACAAAAGGAGAAGCCGTAGCTGTAATTACACCTAATGTTTAGAGGGAAATCTGATAAAATAGCAGCTTTGTCCGGTATTATATTATATTATATTATATTATATTATATTATATTATATTATATTATATTAACTCACATCCACCATATTTTTATATCTATATATCTGTATATTTGTAGTATATTTTTATTTCTAGTTTTGTGTTACTTTAGGACTTTATTCTGTTTATTCTGACGATATTCTGTTCTACTCTATTGTCATACCTGATTTATTTATTTATTTATTTATTTATTTTTAAAGCTAAACACCTCTAAAACAACCTTTATTTATTTTTTAACTGTCTTTACAAATGCAGCCAAAGCGCCGTATGCTATAATGCATTATAATACACACCGGCTGCGTCCCGAACCGCATGCTCCCACACTAAATAGTATGAATATTATGCAAAAACTATATAACACCTAAATAGCTATTAAATACCGTTCTGAGAAGATTTCGCTAGTAGCCGTGCGGTTCGGGACGCAGCCACGCACACTTCACTTTTCAGTCTCAGCCTTTAACTGCTTTTACACCCCAAACCACAAACTAGTGCACTAAAGAGTATAAATAGCTAGACGGGTAATAGTTTAATTGTAATGCCCTATAAATTACTATTTAGTAGTCTGTGGCAGGATGTGGTTTGGGACACAGCCGTTCACTTTCATCCTCACCTTTTTAACGCACCGAACCGCACCGAGTATAAATAGCCATATAAACATATAGCGAGGTCATAGATAAATTGGGTAGTGTGCAATTCTGTAGGGAAGATTGTGGTTTGGGACCCAGCCGTGCAGAGTTCAGCTTTCACACCCAGCTTTTAGATTTAACACTTCAATAAAACAAACAGTGTTTTATATATATATATATATATATATATATATATATATATATATATATATATATATATATATATATATATATATATATATATATATATATATGTTTAAAATAATAAGACACTGTGTAGTGTTTAATAAGGTAGTATGTGGTTTGGGACACGGCCATGCTCAGTTCACTTCCATGCTCAACATTTATATTTAATACACAGCAGTGATTTACACGTTTATATGTGGATAGCTATGTAGTGTGGTAATAAGCAGATAATAAGCAGTAATAACACAGTGTGTAGTGTTGATGTGGTAGATTGGGACACAGCCGTGCACAGTTCTCTATCCAGACTTAACACTTAACACTATAAAAAAAAAAAAAATACAGTCTATATTATTGATGTATGTATGTGCAGTAATAAGCAGTAATAAGACAGTGTGTAGTGTATAATGGGGTAGATTGGGACACAGCCATGTACAGTTCACTTAGACGCTCCCGTTTTAGTCTGAACACTCAGCCTATGGAACACTGTCTTTATTATTGATGTACATGTGTATAGAGTGCAGTAATAAGCAGTAATAAGACACTGTGTAGTGTGTAATAAGGCGGTGTGTGGATTTGGGACACAGCCATGCACAGTTCAGTTTTTATTCTCACCTTACGGAGAGCGGCTTGAGCAGGAACGGCGCGCGAGACAACGCTTAAATCCGGTCAGTGGGCAAAATCCAGGAGTTGGAGGGAAAAAAAAGGAAAAAAAGAAAGAAAGAAAAAAGAAGATTTCCTTTATAATCCACTCACAGGTTTAAACCGGGCTAGTGCACGCGCGTTAATCCGGTCTTCAACCGAGCAGCACGTCCGCGAGACGAAACACCATTCTGCACTTTATTCAACAAATCCTGAAGCGGAACAGCGCGAGCTGGTGCAGTCTCTCTCTCTCTCTCTCTCTCTCTCTCTCTCTCTCTCTCTCTCTCTCTCTCTCTGTCTCTCTCTCTGTGTGTGTGTGTGTGCGTCCGTGTCTCGTGCGTCCTCGCTCGCGCTGCGCGGAATGCTTGTTCTGACCAGCCCGACAGCGCGCGCGTACTTATATATATATATAGCCTATATGGAGACACGCGCGCGCGTGTGGGCCCCCGGCTTTGATCTCGCCCTGACGTCACGTGGGATTTGCATAACAAAGTGCGGCGGAACACAGCGCCGAGTCCGACCTGCGAGTTCCCATCTCGCGCGCGCACTTTTCATTTAATCGCATTATTATTATTATTATTATTATTATTATTATTATTATTATTATTATTATTATTATTAATAATAATAATAATAATAATAATAATAATAATAATAATAATAGTATTACACGTATATGTATATTTTTTACATGCATTCCTATTTTATTTGACTTCCTTTAGTGTTTAAAGTTGTACTTTAATTATTATACATAATAAATATAAATAATAATGTAAACAGTCATGTAAATATAACAAGTGTATGATAAACAAAAACAAGAAAAAATGTACATTAAGTGACTTTAATAACTTTTTACAACAACACCAACAACAACAACAACAACAACAATAATAATAATAATAATAATAATAATAATAATAATAATAATAATAATAATCATAATTCCACTAATTCTCAAATCAGCACTTTTGCTTCTGAAGGAATGTTAGATAACAACAAGATTTAAAAACAAAAAACAAACAATATATATATAATCACTCTGTAAATAAATGTAAATGTCATTTTTATTTAATAATGTACACTAAGCACATTGTAGAGTTTATGTTATACTTTGTTGGAAGAACAGAAGATGATGTCCTTCAAAAGCTCCTTCAGTAAGAGATTGTCTGTATTACTCTGGTGTACGTTATTACTGCTGAAATAAACACTGAAATAACACCAAATTCACTTTTAAGTAGAAGTAAGAGCACTGCAGTCTGGACACAGAGTCTGGAGAAGAAGGTGAGCTCTGCACGTTCTGGAGTTCCCAGGCGTTCTCATTCTCATTAACGTTATTGTAGTCCATCCTGCAAAAACACTGCGGTTCTCCAAGCACGCGCTCCTTTCTCTTCATATTAACCCACATTTAACACAGCGGGTCCATTAACACGGAGCTCAGTGACGGGTCTGCCTGCGGGATTATTCCCCTCGGCCTGCTGCGCCGCTCACCGCAGCTAAGTTATCTCCTCATTTCCAAACACCGCTTCATGTTCATCCATCAAGAAGATCACAGAGAGCCTTCAAGTGCGAGTCAGAAACGAGCGGGTGCTGAGAAACCGGTGTGTTTTTATAGCGCAAAAAAATTAGCCTCTATAACGTGTGTTCATGCGTTACACCGTTAACTTGATGGAGCGCTTAATATTTTTGCCATGGAAGGTAACGATCAGTTTAACAGCAACTGCTCTGCTATAAACGTCACAGTGTTCTCTGACCGCCTGCTTTTCTCCTGAGTTACCGTTCCGCTAACTGTAAAGTCCATTTTACGAAACGGAGCCAAAGTCTTATCTCGTTAACGTTCTGGCAGAAATACAGATTTACATCTTTACCACATGAACCCGATATCTCATGCTTTTCTTTATTTTATACGAGAACAAATCCGTTTTCCACGAATTCCACAGAGTTACTGTTACAGCACATCCTCTGGTGTTTTATTCCTCTTAAACCACAGCAATCGTCCAACGATTACGGTTTATTAGTAACTAAAGAAAGACGCGTTGTACTTTATAGCCGTTTATAGTTACGTTTAATGTTGTGAACCGTCGATGAACTTATGTTACAGCAGCCTGTCTTTATTCTCTCTCTTCACGTTAATAAGACAAAAAAAAAAAAAAAACGCAGCTCGTTACGCGTGTTACCGAGAAACCGCAAAGAAGCGTAAACTCCTCTGTCCCGAAGACGTCGGAAAACTTCAAGTTACAGCTTCACCTCTGACTGTTACAAAGCGCTGACACTGGAGACTCCTTCCATAAACGTAGCGTGTAACAGAAAACTTCACCGGATCAACGATTACACAGAGTTTTCAAAAATCCTTTTCTGCATGGAGCATCCATTATACAACTTGCTGTTGCTATGGAAACGATAACATATTAGAGCGAGCGCTTTAATTATGAAAGAATGAACCTGTGATGTGCAGCTGCACCACTGTCAGAGCTGCTGTTATAGAGAATTAATCACCGCCCCGACGACCAGACTGGATCTTTCTGTCCGTGAGTGTGTAGTTGATGTTAAAGTGTGTAAAATTGATTGGATTTAGCTGTCCGGATCAGTTAGTGCACGTCTTTGATCAGACGTTTATAAAACTTTCAGCACACGAGGACTCGTTCAGCGTGACCGGACCCTCGCTGCTCACTGGCGTGTTCACGCTAATAGAATCAACTCTAACCGCATTTTCCAATAAGCGACACAAAGTCCAAAGTGACCTCGCGTGACCTTCAGTACAGAGCGAAAACACGCTGGTGTGTCACCGGTTTCAATTATTACGCCTAGAGTTTGGAAACTTAAGCGTTTCAGGATAATGAAGAACAATCTTTCTGAGGCAGGTCTCAGACCCGAGGGTTATATTTAGACATAATATTCTCATTGATACGTGAAGCATTTTCTCTCTCTCTCTCCCACACACACACACACACACACACACACACACACACACACACACACACACACACAGAGGCCTCTGCTGTGACCTCTGCTCTCTTGATAACTTTTACAATCAGAGGTTAATCTCGTTGGATGTGAGAAACGAGAGCCGAGTTCGACTTTCCACCCAAAAGCGATGGGAAAGCAAACAAAACATACACAAGGTCGTGTTTACACACCGCGCAGACGTGGACGCAATCTCAAACGCCGGCTTCTCCCCGAATCGAGCCTTCGCGCTGAGAGGGATTCTTCATTCCAGATAAAACAGATCTATAGGTCTATAATGGGGACAAAAAGTAATTCCTCGCAGATTATAAGTATAAATATAACGTGTGAGGTTTGGTGTAAATTTCTCACATGCTTGTGGACGCAGTGATGCACATCTATAAACACTAAACTTCACCGTGTAGCTGAAGGCCGGAAAGGTTTAGATTAAATTTATAGAGGCGGCCATCTTGGACAATCTGAGTGTTCTATATAGGGGGCAGCAGTGAGCGCTCCTGAAACACGAACGTCACGACCTCACGTAAACCGTTATAGTGAACTGACACCACGATCATTCTGAATGTTAAGTACACCACTAACACACACTGTGTTTTTGAATTTTTTTTGTCGTATTAACCTGAAGAGAGAGGATGAAGAGAGGGCTGGTGATGGAGCGACTGTTTGTGGCTGCTGTAACGTAAGTGACAACAGGAAGTAAGTCATTTCTGTAACTATAAATGGATAAAAAAGGATGACGTTCTTTAATAAATAAATAAATAAATGTAATAGTTGGCAAACTGCTGTGGTATAAGAGGAATAAAACATGGGTGTGTGCGGTTATAGGAAAATGATATTCACACTGTGACTGTGGAGCTTCTCCTCGTGGGTTGTAATTATATTAAGATTCGGGCCTGTGTTTCTAAAATTGTATCGTATTGTTACAGATATAAAGATGATCCACTCCTCAGTTCTGGTGTAAAATGTTATCTGCTCCAACGAAGGCCCTGTTTTGAAAGTGAACTTGGACAGAGGCGAGAAAATAACACACACACGCATCACCGCGAGGAAAGCGAGAAACATCCAGTGACGGTGAACTGCGAACGGCAGAAACCTGTTTACCGGGTCACGAGGGGCTGAAGATGAACCCGAAGCGTCTGCGCCGCCGTTTTAACACGCAGGCTCTCAATTCCTGTCCGCTTTGAACCACCGGCCGGGCACACACACACACACACACACACACACACACACACACACACACACACACACACACACACACACTCTCTCTCTGGGCCAGTTCACAGGGGGCAAAGCAAGCCAGCGCGCCTTACAGAGCTGAAATGACTCACGGAAAGAAAACACACGTCGTCCAAAGTGCTGGAAAATTTCTGCCCCGATTCAGTAAATCAGTTCAGTAATTGTTGCTCATTTTGTAACTGGGGTCTCTGTGAGCTTGTGTGTGTGTGTGTGTGTGTGTGTGTGTTTGTAACCGTGCACGTGTGTGTGTGTGTGTGTGTGTTTTAATGCCGTTAGGTTTTCTTAAACGAATCACCTTCACGGTTTATATTTTGCGGTGATCTTTCCTCCTTTTATCTGAAGCATCATCAGACCCCCAGATGCTCCATTTCCTCTGCCACGTATCCCAAAGCCACACACACTGTTTACTCAGAGCACCCGGGAGGTTTAAAGTGAACACACACACACACACACACACACACACACATAAACACACACACACACTCGCTCTCGTCGCTTCACGTTGCGCGGTTTTCCTCCCGCCTCAAAACGTGTCTCGGCTCAGATCATGAAGAAGCATTGCTTGTATTTTAGGGATTAAATTTCGTCAGTGTTCTAAAATTCCCCTGACTCATCATTCACCAAAAATTCATCAAGGCTTCATAACTATATTTTAAGCTTTAAATATCATGTTAAATAGCCCTTAAGGGCCTTTCGGGATGAAATGATAAATGTAATTTAATGATAGTGAAGTGAAACACTCTGATAGAACTTATTACAGATTAATGAACACAAAACACTTTCCATTTACTGTAACAGGAAGCGTGGATGTCATGTCAGGTTTTTTTTTTTCCTCCTAATGTAAGATTGTGGAGGTGGGCGGGGCTTCCAGGGGGTCAGTTACACCTAGACAACTGTCAATCATTCCAGCTTCATGTGATCATCTCGTATATTAGGATCTTCATGTGATGAGCTCCTAATGTTTCTCATTATGCTAACTGAACTCACCACATCCTGAATTCATATCACTGCACATGACTTAAGGGGTTGACTCGGGATTTTTTTTGATACACATTAGAAACAACACATTCCTTTTCTTCTTTTGGAAAGACACACATGATCAACACTCATCTTCAGGGTGAACTTTACCATGGAGACAGTCAGTAACCTGAGGTCAGAGCTGAACCAGGAAACCTATCACTGTATATGAGACGATAACATTATCCACTGCACCACCGTCCTGCTGTAACACAACACTCTATTTAAGGATTTTTCTTGTGTGGATCCTTAAATCCATATCGCCTGGGGGGCGTTTCCTAAAGCGAGACTCGGACCTGGAACGTCACACCACAGAGGGGGAAGTTTACACTCGACTTTTATCTTTTATGGTTCATCTCTGAACGGTTCTACACACGGAGCCCTCAAACCCGAGTTTCACCTCCCGTCTGCGCAGGTGGTTGGGTGGGCAGGTGTCGGACGTGTGTGAGGGTCAGGGATTCAACCTCAACTTAGGGGGAAACAGGTAAGATATTATGATATAATTGCTCATGAAAGTAAAAGATAAATGTCTAAAAAAAAATAAGCTGTGCTGTCTACAGATGATGTTGGCTCAGTGGGAAGGTGAGCGGAGTTTGTAGTGTGAGGCTCAGGCTGAATGATTGTAAGGTAAGATCATCCTTGTGTTTAAGGTAAATGTCATCGCTTGTGTTTGTAGGTTTTGTAAACTATTAATCTCTTTTAAAGAAAAAAAAAAAAGTCTTGTATTCAGCAGCTGCCTGTGGCTCAGTGGGCAGGTGAGTAGAGTGAGGTCCATGGTTCAAGACTCAGTTCTGATTCCTCTGTGTTGCCCAGAAGGTACAATTTTGCAATGTAATCACTCATGTGGTGTGAAAAGTAAAAGATAAACCTCTAAAAAACCAAGCAAGTCTCTGTAGGTGCCAGTGGCTCAGTGTGAAGGTGAGCAGGCCTCACACTGTGAGGGCCGTGGTTCGGTTCTCAGTGCAGGGGGAATCTACAATACCTACAAGATGATCTTTTACAGCATAAATATGCATGTTTGTACATGAGGTGATGCAAAGTAAAGATAAATGTCATCTCCAACCAAGATCTAACACACCTGTCTTAGTTGATCAAGAAATTCTTAAGGCAGTGATTAGATGGTCAGGTGGGCACCACTATGGCTGGAGCTGAAGTCTTCAGAAAGGTAGATCTCCAGGAATGGGGTTGGTGACCACTGGTATAGGTGATGTAAAGTAAGAGATACACACCACATAAAAAAAACAATGAAGCAGGAAGTACCAGTGGCTCAGTGGGTTTAAATCTCACCATGATGATCAGGGTTCGAGACTTAGTGTGGGTGTGTTTTGCTTTATAAGCACACTTTGTATTGTGTAGCGGGTGTTGTGATGTAAAGTAAAAGATAAATCTCCAAAAAAAAAAGGCTGTTACTAAAAGGTAGAGGTGGGTCAGTGGGCAGGTGAGCAGTTACTTCACCGAGATGATCAGGGTTTGAGTCTCGGCTCAGGTGAGTTTTGCTTTGTAAACGTACTTCGTAGCGTGTAAGTGATGTAAAGTAAAAGATAAATGTCTAAAAAAAAAGCAGGTTGTTTGAAGGTACTGGTGGCTCAGATGTCTAAGGGTGAGTCCCTCTGCGGTGAACACTGCACAGGATCGAGACCGCCTGCAGGCGAGCTGAAGGTGCTGGAACCCGGTGGGGCACTAAATCTGGCAAAGTGAGAGAAAGAGAGTGAAAGCCAGTATGTCCCACCTGGGGCTCCTGGAGAGGTGGAAGGAGGGGTTATGCTGCTCTGGGCTTTCTCTTGTCTCATATATATATACATACATATATATATATAATTTATATACACTATTATTATTTTTATATATATATAATTGTTTATTTTACTTGCTACATTTATTATTTTATATGCTTTTTTTCACTCATCTTTATTACTATGCATATTTTTTATATATATTCACTTCTTATGCCTACATTTATATAATATTCATCTATTATCTACTATCTTTGTACATTTCCATTTAATTTAATACACTATATTACACTTCACTATACTATTTCACTTTACTATATTAGTTTACTTATTTGTATTTAGCCTGACATATATACTACACATTAATAAAATTACACTTTAACTCTGATTACAGTATAAGGCCTGCATTTCCTCCTGTGGACTCGAGCCCTTGCTTTGTACCCCACCGAGGGCTCAAACCCCGAGTGTCAGCACCACCCACACACACACACACACACCCCTTCACATACCTGCTGAGCCACTGGTGCTGACTGAGAGGAAGGTTTTTCGGTAGGTCTATTTATTTTTCAGAAACTGTCCCGATGTTTAGGGAAAATAGAAGGAAGACAGATTTGAACCGGTGACATCAGTAACAGGAGGCGACGGCTTTACCACTGAGCTAAAGAGCCTACTTTAATAGAGCCTACTTTAATGGAGTCTATCCTGAATATACAGCCTGTAGACTGAAACTGTACAACCTCCTTGTATCTGAGCTATGCTCTGGGTGTGTATGAGTGTGTTGGTTGGTGGTTCAGCGAGAAGGTAAGTGTGTGTTTCAGTGTGATGATCATGCTTCAAGGCTCAGCTCAGGGCCTCCAACTTGTAAAAGGTAAGGTTCTTTCTGTATAAACACTCATTACAGTATGTAGATGATGTCAAGTGGAGGATTAACACCTCTGAAGGCACCATCGACTACAGGTGAGCTCATGCCGACCTTCTGCTTTGCTTGCAACTCTAAACTTCCAGAATTCACTACACTATTAGACCTCAGACATCACCTTTCCATATCCCGATGTAAAAAATCTAGCCCTTTCTCTGTGTGTTATGATTTCTTACACCACAGCACTGCTGGAGTTCTGGATCACGGGTTTATATTAACGCGCTCGTTATGATACGTTATCGTCTCCATAGAAACAGCTCGTTCACGGGGACATGTACTGATCCACTGATAATAAACAGATTAAAAAAAATTGTCGATCTGGTGAAGCTTGCTGTAAACGTCACACGTACGGAAGGAGTCTCCAGTGTCAGTACTTTGTAAGAGTCGGAGATAAATCTGTAACTTTCTTCAGTACAGAGGAGTTTATAAATATATCGCTGTGGTATACGCAGAATAAAACACTTAGATATTCCTGTCTAAACACACAAAACACGGTCAACTTTTGACCCTGAAGATTCCAAAGGATCACAGGAGGATTACGTTTCCATCAAATGTCCCGTTTTATTGAAAATGAAGGGTTCTTTTTTGGTCATTTATTAAGAAAGCCGCAGGGTTGGACATGAGAACAGCGTGTGCTCTTCTACAGTGGACCGCTTATGATTAAAGCCACTTTCATGTCGGACACAGACACACACACACACACACACACACGCACAAACACACACAGAGAGAGAGCTCAAGTGAGTTTTATTTGCTTTTCATCTTAAATGTTAGACTCCTCGTTTATTGTAGTCGGTGTTTTGGACTCAACAGAACATTGAGTCCAAATTCTACCTTAAATACTGTTATTATAAGCAGTAGTTATACAGGACATGTTCAATAACAACAATAACAACAGAACTAGGAAAAGGAAAATGTGAAAACAGTATAAATCTATAAGCATGACTAATACAGAAAGCAAACAATGCGGCCCATCGCTCTCCATTTCAGATTTTGTTCAGGCGGCGTCGTGTCTTCAAAAGTCTCTGTTATTGCAGTACAAACAGAGCAGGAATGAGTGTGTGACATCAAAAGCCCAGCAGTGAGTGTGTGTGAGTGTGTGTGTGAGAGATGGAGAGGCTTCTGCTGACTGACTGTTTGAACCGAGAGGAAACATCATTACAGCTGCAGTAAATACGCTCCTTTTCCGTTTACTTGAGCTGCGACGCCGCCACCTTTCTTTTGAAATCTGCCGAGTTTTATCGAGGCATTTAATCAAATAAACAGACCACAAAGAGACGCCTCGTAAATAGATTGTCTAACTTCCAAAAGCCTAAATATAAACGTTTATTATTTTCCGAGGAAGTTTTATTTTCCACGAAGTGAAAACGGTCAACATTGACGTTCCGCTTACCGTCTCTGATTGCTTTGTTTGCATTACGCATTATTCTGATCTCTCATTAGTCTCTCGTTTGTTATTAAGAATAAAAAGTTGGCCAGAGTTGGTGTGTGTGTGTGTGTGCGTGTGTGTGTGTGTGCGCGTGTGTGTAGTTGTGAAAACACACCCGAGGAGAATCCTTCTCAGCAGGAGCGACCAGTTCCGAGGCCACTGAGCTGCCGCTCTTCAGAGGGGGCCCATTTGTTTCGGAGCACTTCTCCATCTCTCAGGCCTCGGGCTCCTTTCATGTAGCAGATGGGAAGCGCTTGTCTAAACGTTTGCTGTCGACTTCAGTGGCTTCGGGGACGCAGGTGACTCGACCCACAGTATGGAGAACACGGTCCTGTCGGGCGTCGGTCACTCCGAGGTCACACCGCTGTAGTGACGTTAACACGCCGCGTACACTCGGCCGACCAGACCATTAAAAACAGCTTCAGCATCGCGTGCGTGTTTGTGATCGTAAACGTGCGGCTCATCCGTTTCGTCTGCATTTACATCCGTCTTTCGTCCACCATCTTCCAGACTAGCAAAAAAAAAAAAAAAAAACCCTTTTTGAAACAACCGAACACGTTGTGTACCTGCATTAGCTGAGAAAGATGTCAGAACAAACATTTTCCTGTTAGCAATATTGGCATCATTGCAGGTTCCTACACACAAGCTAGAGCCCTTAAGGGTTCTTGGGTTGTTTCTCAGGGAAAACTAATGAATTAAACGTTTCAGCTCATGTTTCTACAGCTACAACTCCTCAAAAGTTCTCAAAACACCAAGAACGACACTTTTATAAAACATTTAGAACATTTAAGGGTTCTTCAGTGGTTGTTCTTTAGAGCACGGTAGCGCGTTTACCAATCAGATGGAGCTCAACTCAGAACCCAATTTCCCACGATTCAGAAAGAGATGTTTACATTTCACGCACGGTCAACGGTGGGTTTCGCTAATCGGACACGGCTCCAAGAACGACCCCTTTCAGAAGTGAAGGACCTTCTGACTGACCGATGAAGAATGTACGTATGAACTGGGTTAATAGTATTGGATACAAATTCCACAATTTATTGCTCATTATTTTCTTCTTAATACCTAGAACCTGCCAGGAGTTCAACATTTAGCTGCACTGGTACTCGGTACACTTAGAAAAAAAAAAAGAGATCTTTCGGTGGTTCTTTGGGGGTTCATCGGATAATTAAGGGTTCTTAGATTCTTAAAAAGCGTTCCACTTGGAACCGTTTCTGATGGAAAAACTTGTGTTGTTTGTAAACTTAAAAATAATGATGAGCAATAATTTGGAGGGTTGTATAAACACACTTACCCCATTAATGCAGGACCTCTTACAAAAAGGGTTCTTCTCGGGTTCTGTAAGAGTTTAGTGGATAATTAATAGTTAATTGTGATACTCACTATCTTAAAAAAAACAAAACAATATGTGGTCTGTAAACATCTTAAGGTGTGGATACACCCTACATGGGTTTTGAATGTTACTTCCTCTAACTGGCACACACTCTGGTTCTACATGAATCAGACAGACAGCCAAGAGAACCCGTTAAGTGGTGTAAATTTTCTAGAAGGTGTAGACCTTTGAATCTGTCCGCTTCTCTTGGTGATTTGAGAATGTTTTACGTAAAAGTTCTAAGCGCTCCTCCGATGTTCCCGCGACATTTCTTGACAGTCGTATTTTTGGGTTCTACCTACCTGTTTATTCTTAATCCAGCTAGAACTGTAGAACACCATGGATGTGAATTTTCCTTTATTGGCTTTGTCTCATTTTAGTTCCGTCTCAGTTTGAGAAAAGTCTCGAGATGTCTCCTTACCACTTCTCATTTTCTGTCTGGAGAAATTCTCTCTCTCTCTCTCTCTCACACACACACACACACACACACACACACACACACACACACACAGCATGTCCAGGTTCCACAATGCAGCGTTTCTCCGGTTCCGTGTTTGATCTCGCCACTTGCGAATGATAAAATAGGTGGGAGAAACAAGGAAGTGTAAATCGTGAAACAATGGAGGCTTGTTCCTGAGTCAGCATGAAACACGGGTGAAAAATTAAACTGCAGTCCAGCAAGAGGGCCAAATTCTGTACAATCCCCTTTGTGTGTGTGTGTCCCCGTCTTCTTGAACATTTTTGATTGCTTCCTGAATAACAAGATCAAAGCAGTGGTCATCGGGTGAGGGGACTTTTGAGAAGGTGGATACAGAGGACTCATTTGCGTCGTCCCGGGACGAGTCCTCGTGTGCGAGACGAAGCGTTTTCCAGAGTAAACATGCAGAAAGTCAAAATGGCTTCCACCAATGAACCTGTTGTTAATTTATTTAGCCACAATCGGAACCGGATATTGAAGTGATCAGGTGTGTGAGAAACGCAGAGTCAGAACATCTCGAGGTCTTGGTGAAAACGTTCTAATCGCAGCGTTAAATCGCACCCGAGACGTCAGGAATGCACAACACTCTGTGGGAGGTAAAGGCTCGGGTCTGGCGGTGAACACGCTAATGCCGTGTAGATTTAAGGGGCACAAAGTGGCCACGGGACGGAACAATAGATAAATTGTGCCACCACATCTGGTTTTGATCGATACGCCTGGACCAGGATTAGAGAAAAGAAATCAGAACTTGGTTATGAGGATCTGAAAGCCAAGCCGCATAGGGGGTGGGGGGCGGGTAGGTAAAGCCGACAGGGCCGTAACTCAATCACTCCGAATCACCCCCACTCACAGAGCCGAGCCTCGTTCAAACCCAACACTGCCTCTCAAAAGGAACCCAATTAATCAGCGGCACACATCCCTAATACGCTTGAAGTGAAGAGGCCGAGAAATACACAATTATTTTAGAAATTCTACCGTAATCTCCCGGGGTTATGCAAGTTTCTGCAGCACAAAGAAGAGAAAACTAAAGAGCGGTGGGATGAGAGAGAAAGAAAAAGAGAGAGACTAAGAAAGCAACCCATGCTAAAGCCAAAGGAAAGTGCCTCAAAGAAAGAAAAAGAAAGAAAGGAGAGAGAGAGAGAGAGAGAGAGAGAGAGAGAGAGAAACTAAGAAAGAAATCCACGCTAAAGCCAAAAGGAAAGTGCTTACAAGAAAGAAAGGAGAGAAAGAAAGAGAGAAATGAAACAAGAAAAACTCATGCTAAAGCCAAAGGAGAGCGTTTCAAAGAAAGAAAGAAAGAATGAGGGAGAGAGAAATTAACTAAGAAAGAAAGCCATGCTACATCCAAAGGTCCAAAGGAGAATGTTTCAAAGAAAGAAAGAAGGGAGAGAGAGACAGAGAGAGAGAGAAAAACTCAGAAATAAAATCATGCTAAAGCCAAAGGAGAGTGCTTTAAAAGAAAGGAAGAAAGAAAGAAAGAAAGAAAGAGATAGAGAAAGGGGGGAGGAGAGGGGGAGAGAAAGAGAGAATGAAACAATCTAAGAAAGAAAGCCATGCTACGGTCATGAGGACCGTTTGGGTTGATGTGATCTGGTGCGTGTTATAGATCGGATCTTGGCGATGAGCTTGTTTTACTCGCCATGAACATGAAAGTGCTCAGCTGTGTGTGTGTGTGTGTGTGTGTGTGTGTGTGTGTGTGTGTGTGTGTGTGTGTGTGTGTGTGTGTGTGTGTGTGTGTGTGTGTGTGTGTGTGTGTGTGTGTGTGTGTGTGTGTGTGTGTGTGTGTCCGAGTCAGACGGAAAACTTGAAATGAAATCCAGTGAAGTGCTTGGACTCGGTCTCGTGTGCCTGCGTGTGGACGCGATTAGACTCGAGCTCAGCTCTTACAGCCAACAGCTCCAGGGTTCGAGTCGAGTTATTCTTTACCAGTCCTGGAGATTAACAAAAGATGTAGGTGACCTTTGACCTGTGATTTCATGAACCTTGGTCTTGTTGAGTCGGTGGGGAATAAGAAAGCAACACGACTGTCGACTTTTTTTTTTTTCTTGTCGTCGGAAAAAGAAAGCAAACCCGTTTTTACTTTGCTCTGTCTGGTCCACAGAAATGCGCTGGGGTTTAATTTGTGGTAAAATGGTATTTTTCCACGGCACCTGCTAGACTAGGACTGTCTTGTTAACACAGTTGTCACCTCTGTGGTTCCTGCACTTAAAATAAAATAAAAAATTACAGCCCTCAAGGGTTGTTTGGACGTTCCTCTGGGAGAACCCTTAAAAGTGCGATGAAGCTGAAAGCGGCCAGACTTTTTAAACAAGATGTTTCTGCTCGTTTCTACAACGAAAAAAAAAAACAAACGTCGGAGAAACGTTATAGGAACGTTTCTGACTAACGTGAAAGTGTTCTCATAATGCTCTACACGGTTTCGAACACAAAAAATGTGCAACATTGAGTTCTTTGGTTTGCCTTCTGGAGGAATCCTACAACACAGTGTTCCAGAAATGGTTCCAAATTTTGGAAGCTTAGAAGAATCCTCGAAGAACCCTTTTTCTTTCTTTATTATTATTTTTTTTTCTAATAAAGAATGTACATGTTTTACTGGGCAAGTGTTCAATACAAACTCCAAACTACTGGCTCATTATTTTCTTCTTAACACCTAGAACCTGGCAGGAGTTTAACATTTAGCTTCTTGGACCTTTGTACACTCAGGAAAAAAGGTTTCATTGGATAATTTATCCTCTTAGAAGGGTTTTATTTTGCTAAACTGCTAAGGAGGCGAACCCTTAATTATGCATTTAAACCTTAATTTTTACTAAGAGTGTGTGTGTGTGTGTGTGTTGGAGATGGTAATGCACACTTACCCAATTAAATTACTGCTCATTATTTTTTTCCCCCCCTAATACCTCACTAGAACCTGTGAGGAATTAAACATTTAGCTCTCTGGACCACAGAAGAGATGGTTAGATTCAGAGTTCCTGCCTTCTAGTTAATATCTAACGACATCCACAGACCCAGCAGACCTGTTCTCGTAGCCGGGAGCGAAGCCGAGCCACTCGTCCTCTCGGCTTTCATAACTCCCGATAAAGCAGACGAGGTTTTAAGCCACGGCTTGAGAGATGCAGCTGATAAATTTTGCATTAAAATTCCTCGACTGCAGAAAGGGAACCTCAGAATGCAGGAATAATCCTGTGTGTAAACGGGCCCAAGGCTCTCGGGGGGGGAGACGGATCCGTTTGCTGATGGGATGAACCTCAGAGACACACAGAGAGAGATTTTGCTTTCACACCGACAGGAACATCGACAATCAGGCCCTTGTTCAGGGGAAAGGAGAGGCGATTTTTCGGCTCACGGACAGCGGGTCCCGTCGGCCGAGATCACAGAGCGAGGACGATCCGGAGGAACAGCTGAGAAGAGAACATCTTTGAGAGGGAGTGAACAGGAAAGACACTAATCCCAGGCTCAAGAGCACAAGACACAAGCTTCAGTGTTTCTTGCCTTCAGGTTGACGGCGTCGCGTGATCTCGGGACCGCGTTCAAACGAAGTTCAAAACGCGTTAAAGGAAAACTCCGCCCTAAATTCACATTAAATAACGTTTATATTTGTTATGTTCAGCGACTCGGGGGCTAATTTGTTGCTCGTCATGTTGTGAGAGGTTAGCGGATGTCTGCCGTGTTGAGGGGGGAAACGTTATTCCAGCGCAGTGACGATAGGGTTTAATATATACAAAGAACGTCAACATTCTCACGGTTGTAGCGTTGAAAGCGTAACGAGGAGACTCACGGACGTGAACCTCGCTCGATCGGCTTCGGATCGTGTACCTTGTCGAGGAGTCACTGTGATTTTGTGTACGGATCACGCGGTCGAGTTTAAATAGCGGTAACACCGTTTAGTCTTCATTTGGTCATTTTCAACTCTCTGTAAGCTTTGCCTTTTATGGGGTTTTGTGGGTGTGGCTAAATGTCATTTTGCACGAACGTGTTTGGTAATATACAGCTGATTGGCACTTTTTTTTTTTTTTTTTTTTTAAACGTAAGCACGGGCGTGAAGAAAACCTGCAAAACTTTAGCGTTATTTAGTGGAGACGTCGGTGCAAACGCTGAGCTCAGGGTCGCAATGCGAAGAGATCTACGAGATGACGAGGCTGACGGCGTCGACGGCCGCAATCGCGTGAAAACTGAAGCTTCGGAAGCCGATCGGTTTTGAGGAGAAAGGGAAGCGAGAGCTGGACAGACCGAGACCTTTCGTTTAAAATCTGTACACGTGAAGTCGGACCCGAGCTTCAAAGCCGTGGAAACCGTTTCGACAGCAAAGCAGACCCGTCCCTCGAAGAGAGAAGAATTTAATCCTAGATTCATTAATCATCGTGTTTAAACGTGAACGCGCTGCGCGGAACCGGGACTCGTCCGATTGTTGTGATGGTAAGAAATAATGAAGACGAAACACGGGTTCGAGATCACACAAATAAAAATAATTGATTGCACCGGGGGGGGAAAAAAAAAGGACACAAATTCTGCAGTCGGATGGAAAACAGATTTGCAGACGAGAGAAAGACGGGAATCTGGACCGTCTGTGTGGAAACTGACTCTTCAGGCACAATAGCGAATGATGAATTGTTTTTTGGGGATGGGTATTTAAATTTTTTTTATTTAATATGTCCCCCAGAGAACACACATTTATCCTGGGGATGTGTTTAACAATGGGATTCCAATCAACATCTCAGCAAAGTTTACACCAAATGAACTGATTTGTGTGGAACTGTTTAGTTATTCGGCTGAAGCTCCTAGAAGACTGTAAACCATCCACTTCGGGAAAAACTCCCGGGTTTTCCTTCGCATTGTCGCGGCACAAAGGCGTTCCTTCACAATTAAAGTTAATAAACTCTTCCTTGATTGATTTGTGGCTGCAATTACCACAGCACGGCCTCGTTACCGCTCCTCTACGACTTTGCTCTCTAACCTCGCTGCCTTTCTCACAAGCAACAAAGCTCAAAAAGGTCAGGGGTCATCGGCCCCTGAAGCCGATCCCGGGTCCAAGGCTAAAGGAAAAATGGGAGACTGATTGCTCCTCGGCGACATCTTAAAGATCTAACCTCGAAAACAATATTATGTGATGGATCTGTTCTCTTTCTCTCTCTCTCTCTCTCTCTCCGAGCCGTCCTGCAAATCATCGACATGCTACAGCGAGCCGTGGCCGCGGTTTGAAAAGCAAAAGGACAAGAAAAAAAAACTAAACAAGCCTCCAGAGTAAAAGGATTAATGATTAACTTTGTTTAACCCAGCTCATGAATAGAGAGGACTGTGGTAGGAAGTGGTGGACTAAAGTAGGATTTATGCCAATTTTTTTTTTTTTTTTTTTTTTTTTTAAATAGAAGAACAAATAAAGCATTCAGGATGTAAAAAGGAAAAAAAAAAAAAGAAAAAAAAAAAAACACCAGGACACGAAGAACCGAACGAGTACCAGCGCTCCATATATTACTTTTAAAGCAAACAATTTCACTTAACCTCATGAGACCTAAGAAGATGATGCTGGAATTTGTTTTTAAGCATTACCAACTGGCCTCTTAAGAAACTTTCTTTCTTTAAGAAACTATTTTCTGTTTGATAAACTGTGTCTGAGACAAAGCTGTATTCACCATCAAGTGCACTGCTTTCAGGATCTGACATCATAGTGCAGTCTGGAAATGCTGGAGAATATCTAGTGCACTGTTTTAGTCCTATAATGCACTATGAAAGCTGGTGTATAAAACACCATAATGGACTGGAGCTGATTAATGATTTTGTCTATCACTTCTGTTTCTGCTACCACCTCAAAGTTGATTATTTCTCTGACGTAATGTCCCAAAGTGTTTTCATTCTCTTATACCACAGCAATTTTTTTTAACCATTTATAGTTACGTTTAATGTTGGAAAGTCTGCAAAACAAGTTCCTGTTGTCACTTACGGTATAGCAGCTACAAACACTCGTTCCCTCAACAGCCCTCTCTTTATTCCCTCTCTAAGTTAATGAGACAAAATGAATTAAAAAAAAAAAAAAAATCGCAGCTCGTCATGTTACCGAGAAACCGCAATGAAGATGTCGCAAACTTAAAGTTACAGCTTTACCTCTGACTGTTACAAAGCACCGACACTGGAGACTCCTTCCATACACGTCTCCTTAACACCATTTTTTTTACATTTTGCATACAGATAAAAAAAAAAAAAATAAAAAAAAAAGAAAAGCAGCCCATCATTTAAAAATAAACAAACGCAACTTTGTACTTTAGATTATAAAGAACGCCAATATCGTGTTTTGTTTTTTTGTTTAAACCTTAAAAAGGTCTCCAAAGCATCAAAATAAGGTGATGTAATCTTGACACAAAACTATACTCATGATGCACAAAGCGATACCGAAATAACCAAACATGTCCTGTCTTTCCAGGCGAGACTGAACGAAAAATTCTCTCTTCACGTCTATCGCGTGCCGCACCGCACTACAGTCTTTAAGATTCTCTCGCTATGGACCTACGACGCAATTACGTGACGAAATTCTGCTAATCGGTGACATTTCGGAGATTTTGGTCCAAAATTTCAGACACTTCCTTAACCTGCTTTTGTCTTTGGCGTTTATCTTCGGTGAACACGTTAGACAAATAATTATTTCACAATTTGTGACAAAAAACAAAAAACAAAAAACCGTACAGCGTAACTTCTTTAAGAAGGATTGGGATGCTTTTCCTTTCGACCCCCTGCACTTGAGGTTGCGAATGCTGACAATAGGACATTACAAACAAGTAATCGAAACACAAAGCAATGCTAACTTTCTCCTCAAAATAAAGCACAGACCAGCTCTTTTACTAATCATTACACACATATTCAAAAGTAAACCAAGGAGAGGAGACGCTTGAGATCTGCAAGAAGGTGACCAATCACTTCCTGCACAACACAAAGCCAAGACTGCCCTCTTGTGGACATTTTCCCTGACGGTCTTTGAAGCAGAATTAAGTGTGGAAAAAGAGGTTTCATTTAAATCGTTTTTATTTATTTTAGTCAAATATATATATTTGAATCCTTCTTTCCGTGAGAAGGATTTTTGGGAGAAAGTGTTTACAGAAACCAATGCATCCAAGTCAAACTGCAAACAAATGAAAGTTGTTTTTGACATAATGGAACGTAGCATTTCAGCGTTTGTGCCGTGTGGATGACCATGACATGATTCACGTGATTTGAAACCCAGAGGTTATTTGACTAAATGAGTGTAACTGGATTGAACATGTCTGGATTGTTTTTTTGTTTTGTATTTTTTGTCTTATAGGATTCACATGATTTAAAAAAAAAAAAAAAAAAAAAAAAAAAAATCGTAAAAGTTCCTGAAGATGCTGGGAAGCTTCCAAAAAGCTTGGCTTGAAAGCGTTCTTGCAGACAAACTTAGTCCTTATGTTCCAAGAGTCAGGGTAAGGTTTTGCATAAAGGCACAAAAGCATTAGAGCCCTGGCTAGGGCGTTTTTTTTCCTTCTTTTTTTTCCCGCTTTTTTTTTTTTTTTTTTTTTTTTTTTTGGCAAGACATTGGTCCCTGTAGGCAGTCCTCTCTCTTAGTCCACATCACACACACAAGATAAAAATAAGACAACAAAACAATCAGATTATACTTAAAGTGTACAGTTCTAATTAGATCTCTAATTTAAAAAAAAAAAAAAAAAAAAAAAAAAACCTACTGAAACCTACGCTCAGATTTGATCAGCTGTAACCAGGAATACAGTGAGTAACACACACTGAGGACTTCAGCAGTATACGACACCATAATTAATGGAAAGCTAGTTTTAGGGGGCAGTTGAGGGATTTCCTGGTTGACGGTTACCGCTCTATAGAGGATACAGCTCGAGTAACGATCTCTGTTGGTTGAACTCAACGAGACTCTTCTTTCCCTGTCTGATCAAGTCCTCTTTTCTGAAACAAGGCATGACCACGAGGAGCCTGAGAAGTGTCTCGATGTTGGGGAAGGACTCTGCGTCTGTGGCATTGAGCGTGTCTAGGAGACCGGCGGGAAGAGGTTGTTGAGCAGCGTCGACGTCCGACCACTTCTCCCGCCACTTTAGAAGCTCCGCCTGCAGAGAGCTCGAGTCTGGGAGATCGTCCTGGTACATCTTGAAAAGGTCAGAGTCCGTACAGCATCCTTTCATCTCGGATATGACATAAGGCACAACCTGCATGCAGCTCACGGCCGACAGAGTGCGTTCTGAGCAAAGCTCTGTGATCTCGCAAATGGAGTGATCTATGGCTCCTTTGCTGACGATGTCTCTACAGTAAATGATCAAGCACTCTTGTGAAGTGAGGTCGACACTGATCTGTAACTTGGAGGCGAACGCCACTGCTTCTTGGTACCAGCTTTGAAGGTGAGAGTCAATGTTGGTCTTAATATCGCTCAGTGAAGTAAGTACTTCAGACAGACTGTTCACAGCTTGATACACATCCAGAGGTTGGCCTTGGAGATTCTGGCTCAAACTTTTTGTCGGACCCAGGACGTTTTTCATGATCACGAGCGTCAAGATGAACTCGAAGTTTTGCAGAATGATGAGGAAGTCACCAGCCTGTGTTCTTTCCGCCTGGATGTCATGGTTTTCCTTTATGTCATTCAAACTGAGCATGATGGCTTCCAGGACTTCTACGGTAAGATCCAGAGTGTCGTGGCTCCTCTCCCATTGGCTTCTGCTCAGCCTATCAGTCAGGTCACTGTGCTTCACAGCATCGTTTTGGAACAGGGATGCGACCATTTTGTGTAATACGGCCCGTTTCTCTTCGTCCTCCGTCACCCACTGGAGCATCCTCTCCACCCAGGTGTAGCTGTCCGCTATCTCGGAGACGATACACGATTTGGCCAGCCATGTGTTCAGGGACACCGAGGAGCTGAAAGTGCGTACAGCGTGCGGGTAGCTCTGAGTCAACAACGATGCCGCTGCCCTCACTTGCCCACCTGCAGCACCTACAGTCAACACGCTTTGCCCACGACAGAAGGCCAAGTTCAAACCCCACTTCTCGGACAGAGCTGCCGTCATAGAATCCACAAAGATGGCAATGTCTTGGTCAAGTGGGACGTAAGCCAACACGTCCTCGCATGGCGTCTTGCGTTTCTCCAGGTAACAGATCCCTACGGGGATATACGTATGTCCTTCTATCTCTATTTGCTGTTCACATATAATAGAAAAGAACTTTGCATTTTGAATTTCGCTGAAAAATGCCTCTTGAACAGGGGTGCTGTAGAACGACAAGACCCCCTTGTGGGGTTCAGTGACCTCTTCACCTGCTGCTTGTGCTACTGCTCTGGAGGGATCTGTGCCATCTTGAGCTATTGCATAGGATTGATCGAGATCATCTTGAACAGTTGTATGCTTGACTTCGGCTGCTGTAGAGTTGTTTGAATCACTCGTGGTATCCTTTGTCGCTGTTGTAGTCTGGATAGCGCCGACTTTATTGGCAGGTTCAGCCTCATCTACGCCAGCTGAAGCAAGTATTTTGGACTCGCAAGTCCCATTCTGAGCAGATGCCATGACCTCATCGGTAACATTTTGAACATCAGCCTTTAGGCCAGTATCTTGAGTTTCTGCTGAGAGGTCTTCAGTGGGATCCATGGGGACATCCTGGATTTCTGCGATAGGTTCCATGGTGACATCCCGAGCTACTTTTTTGGATTCATCTTGGCTCTCCATCACAACATCCTGAACTGTTTCTACAGGTTCTGTAGTGATTTTTTCTGATGCTGCATCAAGCTCCATAGGGACATGCTCTGCTGTCGATTCTGTAGGAACAATACCCTTGGCTGTTACTGTGGGTGGTAAGGCAACACCCTGATCTGCTTCAGTGGTGTCCAAAGCGACATCCTCGGCTGCAGGCTCGCTCTTTGTGGTGACCTCTTGCTCAGCTGTGGGCTCAGAAAGGGGTGGGGCCTCTTGCTCAGCTGTAACAGACCCCCCACTCTGCACTGTTGCTGTGGGATTCATGGCATCTGGGGATGCTTTTATTGGTTCTTTGGAGAAACACTGGTCGTCCAAGGTGACATCGTGTCCAGTTGTTACAGGTTGTGTGATGACATCCTGTACTTCTGCTCTGGAAAGATTCTGGGCTTCTGATGCAGTCACAGAGGTGACACCCTGAGCTGTGTTGGACTCGCTGCTTGTATCCTGAGGTAACGTTACAGGTTTCTCGGTCACTTCCAGAGCTGTTGTGGGTTTATTACTAGGGGGGACACCTTGAGTTTTTGGGGGTTCCATTGTTGAGTCTCCGAATGCTGTTCCTTGATCCGGAGCTTCATCTTGGGCTGTTGCCGAGGGCTTGGTGGTGGCATACTGTTCTATTGCTGGAGTAAATTCTTTGGGGAGATCCTCAACTGCTGCATCGGGTTTCTTGGTGATGCTTTGGGCTGATGTTAGAGGCTCTGTGGTGAAGGCCTGTGCTGCTGTTGCACACTCGATTTCCACACCAGGTTCTTTAGTGATTCCCTGGGAATCATGCTTTGTAGTAGCATCTTGTCCAGTTGCAACAAGCTCCTTGGTGACCTCCAGGGGTACTACGACTGGGTTTGTACCGATACCATGGATTGCTGGTGACTGTTCCTTGGCAGCGACACCCTGGGTTGCAGCTTCTGTGGTAATACTCTTGGTGACATCCTCTGCATCTGCAACAGTCTCTCTGATGCCACTCTCAGCTGCCACATGTGACACACTTGTGACACCTTGTTCTGCTGCTTCATGTTCCACAGTTATGTCTTTGTCTCCTCTAACAGGCTCTGCAGTGACATCCTCTTTTGGGATGTCCTTGGATGCTGTAACAGGCTCTGTGGTGGTAACCTGAGCTCGTTCCATGTTGACACTTTGCTCGGTAATGACATCCTGGGCTTCCACTCCGGTTACAGGTTCTGTATGCTCTATGGAGACATCCACAACTGCTCTACCTGACTCTGGAATGGCATCCTGTGCTGATGTTACAGGCTCTATAGCAACTCCCTGTGCTGCCATTTCTGGCTTTGTGGTGGCATCCTGTGCCACTGCCGTGACTTCCATGGTGGCATCTTCGGTTGCTGTGACTGGCTCTGCACTCTGGTCTGCCACTTCTGATTTTGTAACGGGTTCTACAAGCTCCATGGCGATATCCTTGGATGCTGCAACAGGCTCAGTGGTGATGCTTTGGGCTGCCACTTCAGATAGAAGCTCCGCATTTCCATTTTGTAGCTCTGCTGTTACACCTTGGGCCATTGCCTTGTGCTCTTTAGGGACATCCTGTTCTTCTGGTGCGTTGTCAGACACACTCACTGTGGATGAACTAATTTCAGTTTCATTTGGATATGTAGCTGCTGACTCTTGTATCTCGGCTTGTCCATTGGAATCATTTATTTCCATGGCACTATTCTTCGGAGTTGCAGTGGTACCATCTAGTGCAGAGGTGCTTATTTCTGGAAACAGATGGAAAAGTATAATAGCAATCAGAAAAACAAAGATGAAACAATCTTTTTATTAGGATGAAGATTCTGAGAGCATGATTATGTTGCACACCTCCAGTGTCGCACTGAGCTGTAGTTGTGGGCTGGTCTTGTGCGATGATCGGAACTGTGCCATTTATTATCTCTGAAACCTCAGCTGTGATAGTATTGACCTTTTCCTCTGGAGGAACCTCATCCACGTCTGAAGGAAAAAAAAAAAAAAAAAAAAAAGACAAACATTATCCTTACACTTCACCACACTTTAATGTGTCCAAAAGAAAAACTACTCACCGCTATCCATTTTCATAACACAGAGACTCTCCTTCACCTAAAAACGTCAAACACCGGATACAGCTTTAGTACAACAACCACATGATAAGCCCAGTTAAATCTCTGAACATGTATTACGATGCATATATATATATACACACATATATATATACATACACACCGGAGAAAGAAAGCCATGACTCTTTGCATCAAGTTCCATACATCTGTCGATCACTTGCTCCAAAATCCGCAGCATGGGACGATGCATAAGCAGCATTACCGTGTTGGTCTTGCTGGCACTGTCGTAGTCATTCCCGATCAAGCTCCTCAACGAGTTAAGGGTGGTCTTCATCAGATCACACTCCATGCTAATGCTAGGTAGCACAGCAACAAGTCTCAGAAGAGTCGTCACATTAGGGTGACCCTTAGCTTCAGGGTGGTGCAGAGTCTCTGAGATTGAGGTAGGCAGCGAGCTGTCTTGATACTTCTCTAACCAGACAGTGGCCCATGCATTTATCTCTTCCTCTGCCAAGTCCGGTTCAGGTAGATCACTTTGGTAGATAGTGTAGAGTTTATCTGGTGCCTCTGGGAGAATGGGCAGAGGATTGCACGTGGGAAGCAGAGAAAGGACCCTGAGGGCTTTCAGGTGACACTCTGAAAAGTTAAACTTCATTTCCTCAATCAGACCGCTCAAGACAGGCACGCTAACCGTCTCTCTGTAGCCTACCTCCGGAGAGTCATAGCTGTAGACCGTGTCTGGATACGAGAGAGCCCCGGCAACTTTGGCAGCGAGCTGGGTTGCCTCCTCGAACCAGGTATTGTGCACTACAGTAATGTTCTCCAACATCTTAACAAGGGACTCTATTATAACAGGGATCTTCTCCAGCTCGCAGATGATATCAGCCGGATTGCCGCAGCGGAATATCGTGCTGCAATTCCTCAGGGGAGCGCAGACATTCTTCAGGATTACAAGGGAAATGACAAAATCTGATTCCCTAATGGCTGTGGAGAGCATCAGTGCGTGTATCGACATGCTATTACTCCATGACCCGTCGGCATTGTTGCTAACAGAGTCGAGGCAACTCAGGACTCCCTCCAGCATGTCCACCAGAATGTCAAAGAAATCCTCCGTCTTTTTCCACTTCGACAAACACGTTTCTGGGACCTCAGCGAGGGCTTCCCGAGGAGTGTTCAAGAGACCTTCCCTTGTCTGAGAAAGTTCAACGTGCAGTCTTGGTGACTGATCAAAGAAAAGTAACAGGTCCTCAACTACACCAAGCACCTTTGCGATGGGGTCGTTATGAAGGCTTACTGCCAGCCAATAAGCAAGTCCACAGGACTCACTGGGTGTGTTCACAGCGAGGGGAAAGCTCTCCAAGAACCCTAAAGATAGCTTTCTCAGCCCTTGACCTCCAGCACCCATGCACATGAAGGACTGGGCACGACAGCATGCCATCTGGAGTCCCCACTCCTCTGAGAGGATGCCTGAGAGAGTCTTAGCTTGGGTATCTGGATCAGAACTTGAGTCCAAGGGCAGAAACCCTAAAAGCTCCACTTTCGGGGTGAAATTGTCCACATACCGGACAAACACAGGAACGAACTTCTTGTCATCCACAGACACCATCTTGTCAGTAATAATGGAAAAAAACGGGGATTCTTGAACTTCTGAGAGGATCGTTTCTCTCATCGACTTCACAATACTCTCTAGCATATCCATGTCTGATAAATGCTTCACGTTCGCCTGGTCCCAATGACACATACCAAGCTCTTGCATGACAAGGTCTTGCTGTTCCTTCGGGAGGTCCAAAAACAGGCGTTTTTTCCGGGCCAGTCTGGCCGCCACCATGAAGACCCTCTGAAGACTGTCTGCAGGCTGGTCAGAGTGACCGTTCTCATCCAAAGGCTTCGTTTGCTGTCCCTCCATAACTACTGCAGGCGCAACTTCAGGAACCTGCTGGGTCTCAATTTTGTTGGATGCAACCATGCGGTTACCTACAAAATCACAAATATTAACGTTACCAGAAAATGTTAAAACCAAATAACACAAATTATCTTTAGGAAAAGAAAACATACTCTCTGCCTTTAACTCGTTAAAGTCTGGGAGTTTTTTAGTTGATCTGTCCTGTTGAACCTCCATCTCCTCTTCGTTGTGGTTGTCTATCGTAAAGACAGGAGACGAAGTGCTTAGAATGATTTTTAAACATGGTCAAGTACACAAAAAACAAGTAGAAATGGGCTAGCGTGAGACTAAGGAATGAAGAAATGTTGACATACCTTCTGCTTTTATCTCAGAATTCCTCAGAGTTTTTGCTTCTTTGTCCTGGGTGGAATAAGTAGTCGTCAATAGTCTTAAGTATGTTAACGTTATTTAAAAAAAAACGGATGAATTTTTTTAAAAGGAACCTTACCAGGCAGATGCCTTCCAGTGTCTTTGGAGTGACTTTCAAACACTGCGTCACCATCCTGTCCAGATCTCTGTTGAAGTTTGCGCCCACCTGGAGCATGGCCAAACACGGAGTCCTGTCCTTAGCATACGTGCTCCTCAGGTAGTCCTGAAACATTTTATGGCGCTTTACCTCTCCGCAATGCTCCAGCGTGGTACTCGGTAGCACTGACATGATCTTCAGCAGCGTGTTAATGTTGGCGAAATACTGCATGAGCGGCAGGCGGAGAGTCTGAAAAATTGTGTCCGGTATCGTCGGGGAAACCACTTTGGTTTTCCATTTCACCTTCCAGCAAGAAAGTTCCGTGAAGAAGTTGTCGGGATCCGGAAGGTCGCCGACGTACAGCGGAGGCTTCGACTTCAGGCTTTCGAAAGTGTAGCTCATGGTGACGGAGCACGGGACCAGAGATAAGAAGTTGAGAGCCTCTTTGTGGTCATCGGAGAAATGGTCCTTGACAGAGTTGATTATGTGGTCGACTAAAGGGACGCTGACAGCGTCTTTATAGTATCCGCCCGGTTTCAGCAGGCTGTCCCTGGGACATGGTACGCTCTCAGGCACTTTAACCTGCACGCCTAAGGATTGAGCAAAGGCACACGCTTCATCGAACCAGTTTTGGTGGAACACTTTTATGTTAGTCTTGAGTCGGTTGAGCGTGGCTACAATGCCGCTGATCTGGCAGAGCTGTGAGGCGGCGCTGAAATGGTCTTTCTGCAGAGCCGCGCTCAGTTCTCTGGTGAAAGACGAGATGTTCTTTAGAGCCACTATCGCCACAATGAAGTCAAAGTCTCGGATCAGCTGCAGGAGTTTCTTCGCTTGGTTGATCACGGCTAAACTCCACATGGGTGGACTGCTGTTATGGAACCTCTCCAGACAGTCAACTAGAGGTTCCAGTATTTGAGAGAAGACATCATAGGAGTCGTGCTTCTCCTGCCAAGAAGAACAGAAGTTCCCTTGAAACTCGTGGATCTTCTCGTAGCTCTCGCGCAGACCAATAGCTATGACTTGGTCCAGCTGTTTCTCAAGTTCGGGCGAGCTGCTGAAAAACAACACTATCTTCTCGAGTATATCTAGAGCTCTGCTGATGGAGGGCACCGGAACCGACCTCGACCACCACGTGTTAAACGAGTAACAGGAACAGTGAGTGCATATTGCCAGAGGGTACTTCTCCTGAACTTTGCATGCAAAGGCCTTGAGCTTGTACGAGGTGTCGCCGGAACCCAAGTAAGCCTGGCCTCTGCAGTATTTGAAATCGAGACGCCATTCTTTGGTGACGATGTCAAAAAGGCGCTCGCACATTGCCTCGGTATCGAGGTTCGCCTCCACGAACCCCATCAGTTCCAAACGCATGACATCGAAACTGTCCACGAACCTGAGAAATAGTGGGAGGAAGTCAGTTTCGCCAAACTTCACCGCTCGATCAATGAACAGGGAGAAGAAAGAGTTTCCCGCTTCGGAAAGGGTCCCATCTCGCACAACGTCCTCGCACACTTTCAAAACTTCGTTCATTTCAGATTTGGTCACGTATTCGACCTCGCCCTCTGGGCCTCCCTGAAACTCTCTGCTTTGGCTGTTGCATGCTGCAGTGAGCGCCGCTTTCAGCGCCGATTTTAAAGCCTCTTTATCAGTCCCCGAACACTCGGCTGGTTTTGGCCTCTCCAATTCCATGTCCAAAATAATTTCTCTCGGTTCCTCCATATCTTCCTTTGAGGCATCATTTGTATTATTTTCAGTTGCTGAAAAACATGCAAACAAGATATGACGTTGAATCACGTACAATCACGCACAATTGTCAATATGAATTAATAATTTTCGAATTATCAGAACAGTCGTTAGTCATTAGGTGGTTTGTTTTACCTGAAGGTTGAACTTCCATTACATCATCCTGAGCACACACACACACACACACACACACACACAAAAACATCCATTACAACTGGAGTACTGTGCAATGAACTGACAGTTGCTATTGAATTAAGCACTTATGAAAAGTCCATAATTATTAGCACCCCATATGGTGAGAAATAAGTGTCTAAACATTAAACACAATAATTATACATTTCCACTCAATTAGAAAAATGGCTTACATTTCCTCCAACAAAAAATAATTATCTTAAGGCTATTACTTAAAAAAAAAAAGTGGCAAATTTATTGGCACCCAAAAAGAGTATCTAAAATAGATTAAATGAATTTGTAACTTTCTCCAATTATTGCTGCAGACATATCGTTTGGTGTTGAGGCCAAATAATTCAATTTTAGTCTCATCTGACCTGAATCTTCAAGGTGCGTTTTGGCAAAACTCAGTCATGACAGCATGTGGCCTTTCTTGAGGAGTGGCTTTTTTTCTTGCAACCCTCCCATACAAGCCAAATTTGTGGAGAATTTGTGATATTGTTGTCACATGCACACAATGACCATTCTTTGTCATAAATTCCTGCAACTGCTTCAGAGTTGCTGTAGGCCTCTTGGTAGCCTCTCTGACCAGTTTCCTCCTGGCTCTTTCATCCAGTTTGGAGCGACGTCCTGACCCAGGGAGGGTCTGTGTTGTACCAAATACCTTCCACTTCTTAATAATAGACTTCACTGTGCTTCTAGGCATTGATAAAGCCTTTGAATTTTTTTTTTGTACCCATCTCCTGACTTGTGCCTGTCCATAACTTTATCCCGGAGATCTTTTGACAGTGCCTTGCCACCCATAGTTGATTGTTTGCTTCAGTTGCACTACAAAATGCTCCAGGAAAGCTTTTCTCATGCTGAGCTAATCAAAATGACCACCGCCGATCACAGTTATAAGTCAAATGGCTTTGTGTGCCATTGAGAAGGTAATTATTGAGCTTACAAGTCATTTTTAGGAGGGGGGGTGATCCTTTTTCCAACTCAGTGATTGTTTTTTTTTTATTTTCTGACATGTTGGTGTTATATCTTTCACTTGGATGTTATAAGTTGCACTGAGTAAATACAGCTGGATAAAATAAAAACTGTGTCTATCTTCATTTCAGGATGAAAAGCAACAAAATGTGATTATTTTAAAGGGGGGTGATTCTTTTCTATACCCACTGTGTGTGTGTGTATATACAGTACTGTGCAAAAAAATTTTTTTTATAAATTAAATGTTTCTACATTTTAAAACAAATACAGTAAAGAGCAGTAAACAGTAGTAAATGAAACAATATTTCAATATTTGGTGTGACAAAAATTAAAATAAAAATAAAAACAGTAGTCTCCAGTACAATGTGTGCAGTTTTATAAGAAAATGAGCTGGTAAGTTTTATTGAGCATCTTGCAGAACAAGCCACAGTTCTTCTGGACACTTTGACTTTCGCACTCGCTTCTGATTTTTGCAGCGAAACCCAGCAGCCTTCATTGTGTTTTTTCTTGCGTGTGTCTTATGTAATATGCTGCTTTCTTTAATAACATACAAACATTTTTCTGTAACATTTAATTTTAATGTTTTTTGTACTGACTTGATAATGTAGAAGTCATAAAATAAAAAAAATCTATAACAAAGTTTGTACTAAAAAAAAAAAAAATTTTTAAAAAGGGTGCCTAAAGAAGTCTGAATTAAAGAGGATGTCAGCATGCACAAACCTGACTTACTATTTATGAACATAAAAGAGTTTTATAATGGCGGCTCTAAATATCACTCATTGCAAGTGCTGGTCATTTTCATGAAGGGTGCCAATAATTTTGAAGTTGACTAAATAAAGAACAAATCACCTCCATTCGCAGCAATCAGCAATATAACAAATTATATATACGTATATCTCACATTGTCAACTTTTTACCTTACAAAGAAGCTGCAGTATGTCCGGATGGCTTTCCACGTACGACTGCACCATGACGTCAATGTTGAAGTGCACGTCCTGATTGACGTAAATGAACGCCATGTTGCACAGTCTTTTCTCTGCCGGCATCACCTTCATGTAGGAGCGATACCTCTCCAGCACCATGTCGTATTGAACGTACACGTCTGCGTCGGCGTTGATGCAAGGGATCGAACCCAGGACTCTCAGCAGGCTCTGAACATTGGGATAGAATCCGATATCAGGGATCTTTAAGGTGGCGAAGACGCCGGTGGGCAGGATCCTGCGCTTGCTCGCGTGCCTCCACTTGACTTCCCAGCAGCCGAGCTCGTCGTAGAAGGAGTCCGGGCGGGCCAGGTTGTTCAGGTTCGCGTCGGCGACCTTGTCTTTGCGGATGCTGAAATTGTGGTCGGCCATGTACGACGGCACTAGAGACAGCCATCTCAGGATTCGGACCATCTCGACGCCGAGGACTCTCTTCACCTCGTCGATGAGGTATTGCAGGACCATTTTGCTTAGTGTTTCCCTGTAGTAGTCCTCCGACGAGGTCGGCGAGTCGCCGTTCGCGGCCGTGTCCGCTGGCAGGGTGACCGAAACGCCTAGCTTTTTGGCCCTGCCCACGGCATCGGAGAACCACTTCCTGTGAAATATAGGGATTTCCTGCAGGTGCTTGTTGAGCAGCTTTAAGGCATTGGAGATAGTGTATTGCAAGGTGCTGCTGATGCTGATGATCCCCCTGAGGCTCGGGTTCAGGATGCTCACGCAGCACAGAGTGTTCTTCAGGATCACCAGGGTGATGATGAAGTTGAAGTTCTTGAGCTTCTCCTTGAGCTTGAGCAGCTGTTCCACGACGGTCGCGTCCACCTCCGAGAGCGCGCTGGTGCACATCTCTCCGATGCTGTTCAGGAGAGGCTCCAGGATGTCCAGCATCGTCTGGAAGGCATCCGTGCCGTATTCCCAATTGTTCTGGCAAGACTCCTTGACGCGATCCACCTCGCCTTTGATGTGACTGTACGCCGCCGTAATCTTAGTGAGTAGTTTTTTCATAAGCGTCTCGGACTGCCTCAGGACGGCGGCCACCTCCTCTACGGTGTCGACCACGTCCTGTACGGAAAGGACGGGCAAGGAGCGGATCAGCCACATGTTGAAAGCGTAAGGGTCGCTGGGAGCCAGGACAACCTGCGGGAAATCCCGGAGCATCCGGCAGGAGAACTCTTTCAGCTTCTGACACAAGCTGCCCGTCGTCAGGTAAGTGAACCCTCGACAGTGCTCCATTCGGAGACCCCACTTGTTGCGGATCTCGGACACGAGCATGAGGTACAGGCTGTCCGAATCCACATCGCAGGGCAGGAACCCCAGCAGGTGCTTCTGGGGAAACCCGTCGTTGCTGACAGAGCGGACGAACACGGGGATCTGATCCTTGCCTTCGATGTTCGTCTTGTCCTGGAGAAGAATGGAGAAGAAGCGAGCCATGCGCAAAGTGTTGCGGATCTCCTCACGCATCACGTCCTCCCCGAGTCTCAGCACATCTTTCGGGTCGATCTTTTCCGCACAGACAGGCTCGACCGTGAGCGGCCCGATGGCCCCGCCCCCCATCGACTTCGCGGCACCGGCGGCGACATTGTTGACGATGCTGAAGCCGGTGAACGCTAACGTCTCCTTGAAGTGGGTCTTCAGGACTTCCTTGGCTCTGGACGTAGCAGGATCCTCCTTCTCTGGTCTGACCGGCGTAGGTTCCTCTTGTGCAGCGGCCTCTGTTGAGTCTTCTATCACATCTTGTGCCAACGGGTCCGGCTGGGTCTCATCTTTTGGGGGGGGGGGACATTTTGATTTTTAGAACTTTTGTAAAGTGTAAAATTTTGTCTGAAACATTTTAAATCAGTAAAAATCAATCACTAACCTTTCACCTTTTTCGCTTCCACAAGATCAGCTGCAGTCTGAAGACACAGTTAGGGAAAAGAAAAAGAAAGAAAATCACTGAACGTGCTGATGATGGGTTTTCTTAAATAATTACCATAAATGTCACCACTCATAAGTAATAAATAAATGTTCTTTCAATAAATAAATGCACCAACAGAAACCGAAGAGGACACAGTAAAAATGGCGGCCGTGTTTGCGTGCGCGCGTTTATGTACCATGTCCAATGTAGCAGGCCTAACCAATCAGCATCAAGTACTGTTCTAAGCCCCGCCCCTACATAACTGATGTCAGTCTTGCCCTGAATCCAAAAACCATACAGAACCCTTGATACCAGACTGATGTCCAATGAGACAAGCAGACTTGCAAAAAGTTTTGGTACCTTATCCAACAATAAAAATGTAACTTTAATTAATAGCTCTTAAAAACGTACAGCTTGGATCTTTCTTTTCCTGTTGCTGTTCTGCGCATTGCCCTTCTTGGTCGTGAAGTCGAATATGGTCGGGACGGCTCCGTCCTTCAAGACGGTCTTAAGTTCACTCTGAAACGCAAACAGAATTTTTTTAAAAAGCATCATGATTTCTACAACGACCGATCGTTTATTTTTAACGTTCACAACTGCAACAGCCGAAATGTCAAAACTAGGAAGAGACAGAAGAACATGCACACGTACTTCCTTCTGTATCAGAGACGCCTCAAAGTGTCTGGAGCACAGTTTAAAGTTTCTGTGTAGGTACTCGGCCGTTTTAGTCTGCAGGTCCGGTCTGCGACAGTTCCCCACCCACTGTTTACACCTGAGCACAGAGTGGGAAAAAAAAAAAACATTATTTACTTAAATATCAGTGTGGGGGGGGAATCATTATCTCAGATAGCTAGCTCATTCATTAAAACACATGGAATCTGATCGGGGAATGGACCTGACCATTCAGGACCCTAATATGGGGTGGGGGAATATCTCCAAAAATGTTTACTTGGATGTTTACTTTGATATCTGGAATTGTGTGTTTTGCTGTAATTCAGTCAGTCATAACCGTAATAACAGTTAAACTTTTAGTCCACGAAGGTCTTGGACCTTCCCCATTGGTCCTCACCCCCATCAAAATAAAGCAGATGGTTTGGTCTGATCCTGCATAGATTCAGTATAGTTTAAGCATCATTTATGGTGATGTGGTTAAGACACGGCGAATACCGTTTATTTCTTTTAACGTACAGAAAACATTTTATTCCCAGAAAACAAGGCATAATGTCTTAAGATTCTTCCGGAATAAATGACAGCAACAACTTAAGAGTAGTTTAAGCTAATTTTGTTTCATTGTTTACATTAAGACGGCTATATACCTCTGACCCAAACGGCACAAAAGAGGAACAAAATTAGAACAAACAGTCATTTATAATTTCCACGACGATCGTGACATTTTTGTCAACACAGCTCCGCCCGAACACGGCCCTCGGCTTCACAGACGAAAACCGACAACCGTCGTTACGTTCATGATTAAACGCTGAACATGTACAATTATACAGTATATCATATTACCGTAGAACTACGCAAGAGCCAATATGAAAGTCCTGATCTTAAAATCCGGATGAAACGCCGTGGTTTGATTCCGTATGTCGATGTATTTCCTTTTGAAACAGGAAGTCGGCGCTCGACTGATTTACACAACAGCCAGTAGTGTCTGAGATACGCCGTGCCACACCCATGACGGGAGGCATGTCACTGGCGTCTTACTCTTTCTTACTGACGGAGAAGACCTGGCGGAGTATAGGGTCAGTCGGAGAATCGGTCCGAGGGGGCGACGTTCCAGCACCGAACTGCCCCAAGTCTGTAAAACAGACCAACACAAACCCCGCCCACTTCCACACGATTAAACTCCAACCAGCGATATTTGGAAAATGACGAATAGTGTGCAGGAAGACGCACGACGAACCATCCTTACTGCCAACGAGCTACTACTGTAGAGCAAGACACGCCTCCGGGGCGGGGAATATACCTTCTAGAAAGCATTTAATTGGATGAACACAACACTAGTACAGGATGAGTCATCAAAAAAAAAAAATGCGATGAAATCTAAAATTTAAGTATCTCCAAAGCTATTTTTGTACACATTAAGTATTGGGGAACATTAATACGACTAGTCAAGCAGAGTATAATTTTATTTATTTATTTATTTTTTAAAAAAGCTCTAGAAAACACCAGTTTTGATTTATTTAGAGTTTAGTTGATGAAAGCTGCCGTGTTTAGGCGGGCCGGAAGAGGGCGCTCGAGGACACGAACCGTTCTCGTGCAGTCACCGTGAAAAAAAAAAAAAAAAAAAAAGTGGAGGAAAAAAAAAAAAAAAGAAAAGCCAAATCTATCGACTCGTACACAAAAGAGTGTTGATGCAAGAAATAAAGATTGTTAAAATAAACCTTAACAAAACGTCTCGGCTGAACATTTAGCACAGAGCCGAGCCAAACTGATTACAGATTAGCGAACTAGCTTGCATTCATTGAATCAAAGGGGAGGAATTAGCGAGCTAAGTGGCTAACTCGCTAGCAAAGGATGCTAATTTAGGTTCATTCCGGACAGAACAATTAAACACCGCCACGGCGGTCGGGTCGAGTGTGGAAATGTGTGAACAGACACAGAAATAAACTGTTAAATACGGAGTGAAATGGCCTCACCGCTCGGGGTCCAGAGGGAACCTGAAGAAGGAGACGTTGTGCTGCTCGGAGCTCTGCTTACAGTCGGCTGCGGCGCAGCAGTCGGGCATTTTGGACTTGAACCGCGCTCCTGTTCAGTCAAAAGAGCGAAGTGTGCATGGCCAAGAAGATCACCGAGACCTCGCGCTGTGCCAATCATCTAACGATACCGCTCGGGTGCGCGCGCGCGGCTCGATCGGGGCGTTTAAAGCCAAAGCATCGTTTCCTTGTTGTGATGTTTGTGTGTGTATGTGTGTGTGTGAGAGAGATTTCACGGCGAGATTGTAGCAGGGCTGCTTGATCCGAGCCGGAAGTGAACAGCGCGGCAGAGCGGAAGTGAACAGTGCGCGCGAGGGGCGCTTCGTTAGAACGTCAGAATTGAACATCACGCGCGTGAAGAAACGCCAGTCATATTATTTATTTACAGTTTGTTTACCTCGTCCCACCTCCATAAAACATACACCGAAAAAACCTACATTAATTTTAGTTTATTTTTTAATAATAATTGACCATTTCATCAGGTTTCACTACGTGTAGTGTTTCAGTGTGTATTATTATTATTATTATTATTATTATTATTTTCCAGGAGGAATTGTATATAGTAGAAGATAAGTAAACAGGACACGCCCTCTCCACAGAAAAGGTAAGGCAGGATAAGTGTGATGAGGAGAAATAAAGAAAAGGAAAAGGAAAGAGAACATAAACATAAAGGGAGCGAAGAGAGAAAAAGAAAATGAACAAGAGAAAAGCAGAAAAAGGAGGAAATTAAGGAACAGGTGATCGAGTCAGAGGAATATAGAGAGAACGAGTGAAGGAGAAAAAAAGAGGGAAAGAAAACTGAAAATGAAGGAGAGAGAGAGAGTAATGAAGAAAAATGATCATGTCTATAAAGCACTGGGCACAGACTCGTTTATTAGTTTGTGATGCAACACCTTTATATATATATATATATATATATATATATATATAAAAACAAAAACACAATCAGAACAGATGAAAATGACGACTCAAAGATCAACGTTTCAGTAAATGGACAGAAATTCAGGAGATTTCAGTAAAAATCCTCTAAACAATGAAAATACAGCAGAAATAAACATGAGAAGGTCAGGTATTAAATAGAATTCCATCACACACAGCTTTGGGATGGCACTGATTTCATGACTGACACACACACACACACACACACACACACACACACACACACACACACACACACCCACACACACACACACACACACTGTGATGCCTAAAGTAAAATATTTTTCTTTTTTCCCCCCCCTATTTAATAAGCAAAATCAGCAGAAATGTTTTACAAGCTGTTGAGAACATTAACACAACTTCATTATAACACACACAAGATTCTGATCGTTTCTGATTCACAGTGCACCTCAATATCACACACACACACACACACACACACACACACACACACACACACACAGCCAGCTGAATGTACAAAGAAAAAAAAAATAAAAAAAATAAGGAAATGTAAAAACAGAGTAAATGAGGGGAAGAAGGAAGTGTGTGTGTGTGCAGGACCTGCACTGTGACCGACGCCCCCGCCTGAGTCAGTGTGGGCGGAGCTTCATTTACATTTGATCAGCCAATCAGTAACACCTTATCAGCACTTAACCTCAGATCACTGCTGCTGGAGAGGAACGATAACGTCAACTGTTAGGGAACGAATGAGAAAGAAAGAAGTAGTTTAACGAAAGAAAGAAAAAAAAGAAAGAATGAAGAAGGTTAGTATAGAAAGAAAGAAAGAAAGAAAAAGAAAGTTAGACAAAGAAATGACTAAGAAAAAAGAAAGGAAATAATGAAGGTTAGTGTAGAAAGAAAGAAAAAATAAAGAAAGAATGAAAGAAAAAGAATGAGGAAGGTTAGTGTAGAAAGAAAAGAAAGAAAAAGAAAGAAAGGAAGGTTAGGGAAAGAAATGAGGATGGGTAGTGTAGAAGGAAGGAAAGAAAGAAAGGAAGGAAGGTTAGGGAAAGAAATGAGGATGGGTAGTGTAGAAGGAAAGAAAGAAAGAAAGAAAGGAAGGTTAGGGAAAGAAATGAGGATGGGTAGTGTAGAAGGAAAGAAAGAAAGAAAGAAAGAAAGAAAGAAAGAAAGAAAGAAAGAAAGGAAGGTTAGGGAAAGAAATGAGGATGGGTAGTGTAGAAGGAAGGAAAGAAAGAAAGAAAGAAAGGAAGGAAGGCTATGGAAAGAAATGAGGATGGGTAGTGTAGAAGGAAAGAAAAAGAATTGCCACTAATCA